>CAMOHE010028567.1:0-26911 GCA_946598075.1 Artocarpus hirsutus | reverse complement strand
ATCAAACTATATCTCTAGCCTTTTTTGCAAATAATGAGGAAAACATGTATTAAATATGAAGAAAATACATACTAAAGCCAGGTTTGAATTAAAGAAAACCTACCTCAAAACTCTTTTAAAAAACACCAAAGTTTGGGTTAAAAATCAAGCTTGTATTGACTCCAAAATGGCTTCAAACGTGGCTAGAAATTATAGTTGTCGTGGTTGCAAAAAGAGCTTTATGCCTTGTGTCTTTAGTTGGAAATTGAAGTGAGAAAGGAGAGAATGAGAAACTAGAGAAGAGAGTGGTGATGGTTGAATAAATAGGCATCAAAATAATTGAGGAGCGGGAGAGAATTAAATGAGTATTAAAAGAAAATATTATCATGTCTCCCATTGAGACTTTTAGCAAATAATGTTAACATAATTGAAGGGGCAAATGGGGTAAGTTGTAGAAGAAGATGAATGAAGCATTAAAAAGGTGGTTGAGAAAACATATCGATGTCTCCTGGTAGTTGAGGTGAATTAATTCTATGTCTCCAATGTTAAGGATGCTATTTAATTGAGCATTAATGTAGTGGGACAAGGTTGGTAGAAGTGAGTGATAGGTAGGTTTAAAATATTTACTACGGAGACTTAGTAAAAATATTAAAGTGACATTTTATTCATATAATTTTTATAAAAATCATACCCGTTAAAATAACTGGTGTTTCAGTTTATTTCTCGAGCAACAAATAGGTGTGTTCCTTTCTTCAACACCTTAAGGGAGCTAAGCTTTTTAAGTGGACTACTGAATGCAAAGAGGCATTTTAATAGCTTAAAATCCATCTCAGTCTAGCACTAATTCTTTCCAAGGCATTACCAGGTGACAAACTTTATCTTTATTTAACTGTTATAGAACATGTAGTTAGTTCGGTGATCCTTAGAGAAGAGAATTGAGTCCATCTTCCAATTTATTATGCAAGAAAATGTCCTTTAGATGCTAAGACCAGATATACTAACATGGAAAAGATTACACTTGCTTTGATAGTAACAGTTAGAAAGCTTTTACATTACTTCCAAGAGTGCACATTTGTTGTCTTCACCAACTACCACTTAGACAAGCACTTCAAAAGCCAGATACTTCTAAACAGTTATTAAAATGGGCTATAGAAGTGAGTGGTTTTGACATCATTTATGTCCCGAGGAAGGTGATAAAAGGCCATGCATTAGCAAATTTTTTAGCAAAATTTATTGCCCTACCAAACATTGAAGAGATAGAAGTAGAACAAGAGCTTCCCAAGTGGAAGTTATTTGTTGACAGGTCATCAAACGAACAAGGTGCTGGTGCAAGCATCATACTGGTAAGCCCTGACGATTATAATATCACCTCAGCTATAAGATTCAAATTCAGAGTATCCAACAATGAAGCTGAGTACGAGGCCATCCTTACTTAGTTAAGACTTATTCGACATATAAGGTTAAGCTCAGTTACTATTTATAGCGATTTGTAGGTTGTTGTAAGCCAAATAAATGGAGATTATAAAGCTAAGGGAGAAGGAATGGCTATATATGTGAATAACGTAAAGGATGAACTAAAAAAGTTCAACCGCCATAAGTTCATAAGAATACCTCAAGCAGATAATAACAATGCAGATGCGCTGGCAAGGCTTGCCATAGTTAAAGACTCTGAGCTGCTAAAGGTCATACCACTTGAGCTATTCAAACGACCAACGATTCAGAACCAAAAGTTGGACTATGTACTCCCCATCGTTGCACTTGAAAGCTAGATGGTGCCAATATATAATTTCTTGAAAAATGGAGTATTACCTGATGACCGAGATGCAGTAACAAGTCTAATATACAGATCAGCTAGGTATTTAATTCATGATGATATTTCATACCGTCGAAGGAACTCAATGTCGTTACTTAGGTGCTTAGATAAAGAAGAGGCCCACAATGTCTTGAAAGAGATTCATGGAGTCTGCAAAAATCATGTTGGGGGGCAATCATTAGCACAAAAGGTTCTACGAGAAGGGTACTATTGGCCAATATTAATGAAGAAGGCAATGGAGTACGTGCAAAAATGCAAAAAATGTCAAAGTTAAGCTACCATTCCCATATTGCCCTTTGAGCCTGTCACCTCAGTTATTAGCCATTGGCCTTTTGCAAAATGGGGGATTGATATTATTGGACCTCTACACATTGCACCTTGAGGTTATAAATACATCATAGTAATTATGGATTACTACACGAAGTGGGTAGAAGCTGAGCCACTAACTACAATCATCGAGGCCAGGTGTACAGCCTTCATTTGGAGCAATATCGTGTGTAGGTTTGGTATCCCTAACTACTTGGTCTCAGATAATGCTAAGTAGTTTGATAATGCCAAAGACAAGGGAGTTCTATGACATCTGGGGATTAATAAAAGTTTCTCGACTCCAATCTATCCTCAAAGCAATGGCTAAGTTGAAATAGTTAACAAGGTCTTAAAATATAGACTTAAGGAAAAGCTTGATCAGTTGAAAGGTGCACAGGATGAGGAGTTTTTTAAAGTGTTATGGGCATATCAAACCACTTACATCTGTAGGAGAAACCACATTCTCAATGACTTTTGGAGTAGAAGTCGTATCGCCAATTGAAATCACAAACCGAAAACTATTGAATGGGGAAGACGATCTATTAGAAGAAAAGCATCTAGAAGCATAGATTAGGCAAGCATCATATCAATAGCGAGCAGCTCAGTACTACAACAAAAAGGTCAAGGATAGAAGTTTCTCAGTTGACGACTTAGTCCTTAGATGGGCAACCTAGAATATTAAAAAAAAAAAGAATGCTGGAACTTTAGGATCGACATGGGAAGGACCATATCGTGTTCGAGGAATTGTCAGATCAGGCACTTATTACCTTATTACCTCAAGTATCTATCAAGGTAGGCAATAAATCACCTATGGAATGCAACTTATCTCAGGTTGTATTATTAGTAGGCCATTCTACCATTTGTGTTTTGTTTTATAGGACTTCAGAGGGAAAAGTACATATGTCTTTTTCTCTTTGAGAAATTAATAAAGTTATTTGAGGTTATTCAGTAAATTATTATTGTTTTACTTTAAGAAGTTTATGTCTAATGCCAAAGCACAGTGCTCAACCAAGGATAGGGGGACAACTGGGTGTACAGAGTATACCACCCAAAGCCAAAGCTAAAAGCCCATCTCTATTATTTTCACGTTGCTGAAAAAGCAACATATTTATTTTAAGAGGCATAGTGGTCTTGGATATAAGAGTGATTTATTCATGAGTGATTATTTCAGTAAAGAATTTGAGAAAATCTTGTTAGTAAGTTTTTCCCGTCAACAACATGCATTTCCTTACTCTTTATTTCCTTCCACTACATTTCGAATACTCTAAGGTTCCAGTGTGGAATTGACTCTGTCACTGTTGATAGGCCAGCTTTGGCGAATTTTGACGGGCTACATTTGGAAGTTTTCAGGGACTAGTTTAAGTTTTTTGGTTTGGTAGTACAGTCCTATAACTCATTATAAACGATTAAAAGGAGAGATCGAAATATCTTGAAACTCTGGTAGATATTGACATAGCTTTGCAAGAAGATGAGCTGCCTAAGCAGCTGAAAATAAAAATCTTAGCGAGAAAGAAAAATATGAGAAAGAGGATTCATTTGGTTGTTTTATCTCATGCTTATGAAGATATTTTTTTATAAAACACAAAAAGGAGTTCTGATAAAGAAATAATATTTTCTTTTAGGAGTCCTATGAGAGTGTGAATCTCACAAATCAGCCATATTGTAAGGGATCCTCTTGCAACAAGAAATTTAAGCCTCGTAAAACTAATAATGGAAGCAACAAGAAGCGTAGGCTAAAGATCAATGGTCCCAAGCTCAATATTAAGAATGATCTGGACTGCTAATTTTGTGAGAAGTATGGTCATAGGACCAATGAAAGCCTTCAATACAAATCTTGCTTAGAAACAAAAAGAGTAGGTGGTTCGATGACAAGGAAAAGCCAAGTAGTTTTGAGGACAACTTGATCATTAGAAATGCAGTTCGAGTTGAGGTTCAGTTTATATGAGAGGCCAATTTTCTTATCGTTTTAAAAAAGAAGTTTGTTAATATCTTCTTTTTTATGAGACTTGATTTCTATTTCCATATTGAATAATTGGGTCAGATACGGCTAAGTTTCTTGAAATGATCACGTGGTTTCTCAACCTGATAGTCTTTTCAGTATTTTTCATGAGGAGCTCTCAAAGGATAAGGTATTTTATGTTGGATGATTGTGTATGTTTCTTAGCAAGAGTGGCTGTGATATTAGTCATGTAGTAAATTTCATCTCATAGAGTCAAGTTGTCTCTAGGTTTTACTGAGAAAGCAACTAGAGGTTAGCAAGGATGATGTACGATCTATGGCACACAAAGGTGTGTGAGAGCTTATAGAAACCCTTGAAGGTCAAGCCCACTGGGTACAAAAGGCTTTATAAAGACCAAGAAAGATTCTAGAAGGAATGTAGAAAGGTATAAGCCAAGATTGGTAGTCTAAGGTTTCATATTAAAAGGAGGGAATTAATTTAATAGAACTTTTTCCCTTGCTTCTTACAAGGATTCCTTTAGAATTGTTATAGTTCTTGTCACACACTTTGACCTTGAGCTTTATTAAATCAATATGAAGATAAATTTCTTAAATGGTGTTTTGTTAAATTTAAATTAATTACATAAATCCGTCACAAAGTCAGTGGGACCCTGATATATGTTGAGATTTGTATTAGTTATGGCAGTGTGTTTGCAATAAGATGCTTATAGAAGACTTAGTGTTCATGCTTTTTTGCAAGAAAGTTAATCACCCGGAGGTGATTGGTTATGTAGATGCAGACGTTGTAGTTTGTTTTGATGATCGAAAGACCACTTCAGGACGTGGTTGGTGGAGCAGTTTCATGATGAGTGCAAAACAAGCACTAGTGGCTTCATTGACCATGCAGGCAGAGTGGGTTGTTATCAAGTATGCAACATAAGTTAATAATGTTATTAAAATTTGATCCCTAAACTGATGATAGTTAATAACATCTCAGGGCATATTAAGATCTATCATGACAATATGGTTGTAGTTTTTTTCATCAAGAACAATAAGCGTTCCAATGGTTCCAAATATACACAAATCAGGTAACTTGTTGTTAAAGAAAAAATCAGAATGTGGACATAAATACTTGAGCTAATGTTTGCAGATTTGCTAACAAGGGAGTTCGATTTGTTGTCTTTAAAAGACATATTGATAGTATGGATGTCTTAGACTTTTTTGATGTGCTTGGTTAGTGGGATTTTTTAGTTTCTTACGTAATAAACTTGGCTAAAAGCATATCTCCGTGTTGTATCTGCAATTATTGTCATGATTATAATCTACGGGCATGTTATTTTATTCTATGGCTTATTGTTTATTGGAACGTACAGTCACTGTGTACTTTTGAGTTTTTATGCTTGTGATTCTACATATATTTTTTTAGGGGTTTCCATAAAATGTTTGTTTGAGCTTTCAAAGTTACGTTTATATAAGGAAATATATTTTCTTGAGGAAATGTTTCGTGACTTTTGAAAGCATTCAGATGTGGCCTTCATCAATGGTGAAGTTTAAAGGATCAATACAAACTCTACAGGGTGATCACAAAAGGAACTATTCATGTCTTGTGCCAGTAAATGCATAATGTGTACTCTAATTTCATGTTATGGTTGAGTTGGTCCGGTTCATGGTTAGAGATGAATTTATAGTTAAGCTATTGTTTTTAAAGTTGTCCCAAAAATATTCTCAAAATTTGTGGTCCAACGTGAGAGTCGTTTTTCAAATATATTTTATAAAATTTAAAATATCAATCAATTGCTACAAGGAAAATTGTTCTCCATAGTGTGCAAAAACACTAACATAACATATAGATTGCATTTAAGCGAATGCTATTTATTCTGATGCAACTAAAAGTTTTAATTCTTTATAGCATGTTATTGGTGCTATTAAAAAGTACATTATTGCATTCTAGAACAGCTATCATGGTTAATTACATTTTTAGGACGCTATATATAGGACTAAACACAATTCATAGTGTTCATCGCATGCTGTAGTTTTTAAATACCATTTAAACTTATTTTTGAGATTATTATTTTTTTGTAAAATTTGTATACGTTTAGTAATTGATTTTTTAAAATAGTAATTAGTTGCATTAGAATGACAACGTACATTTAGTAACTTAAATATAACATCATACATTCATTTCCTAAGTTAGCAACTAAAAAAACAACCTTGTTTTAACGAACTATGTTAACTTAGAAGAGGTAGTTAAAATCAAAACAAGAAAAAATAAAAATTATAAAACACTTCAATGTCCCAAAATGTGACTTTACAAGTCAACCAAAAGCCTCCAAACATCATGTGTGTCTTCTATTAATGGTTCAAATCTTTTATTTGTCTTCAAATTTTGTCTTCCATTAATGGTTCAAGTATTTCCCATTAATTCCTATATAAGTGTGGAAAAAAACAATATTTATATCAATAAATAAAATCAACTGTTAAGCAAAACTACTAGCAATACATCTAAAAACTAAAATTGAAATAGCCGGACATAGATATATTGTCAGTACCAATATGAAGTATAAAATAGAATACATTAACAGAAGAGAATACATTTACCTGCTTACTGAACATCGTACTAAGGTAATTAATTAAATAAAGAAACATCGAGTCGAAAGAAAAATTTGAAATAACGGGCCTCAGAGTATTCATGGCCCTAGAATTTTTCTAGATAGTGCCAATATTGATATGGTTTTTTATTTATCAAAACTTGTTGGATTGTATAGCTTGATGATGCCTGGAAGGCCAACTAATAAAATGCGCTTATTTTGGATCGTTGGGCTTGGTGTACCTCATGGGCTTTGAGCCTGAATACTTGATGTGATAAACACGTGTAAGTTTTATAGGGAGATTGAGGAAAAAAGTGATTTTTGGAGAGTAAATTAAAATTAACGTCGGACTTTATAGGTTCAGTAAATAGCATATTAAAAATAAATCAGCTTAGTTCTCATGATTAAAGTGACAAAAATACCCCTCTCTCTCTCTGTTTTTTTTTTTTTTTTTTAACTTTTTCTTTCTCCTCTCTTCTCTCGAATGCTCCTCTCCCTCCTCTCTATTCTTCTTTCTCTTTCTCTTCTCTCCCTCTTCTCTTCCCACTTCTCTGTGGGATCGTGAGGCTCCTCTTAGATAAGCTCATGGAATCATGCCACAATTGAGATCCGACAATCTCCCATCACACTAGCCAAAATTCTCGCCTCGCTGTCCGCGCCTCACATCGATTTTCGTGTCTAAGCCTAGCATCATTGTCTGAGATGTTGTCGTTACCAATTTGCCCTAATGAGGACGAAGTCGAAGGTCGCTCGTCGCATCGTCACTTGCAAAGTCAAAGGTCACCAGTCACATCGCCTTTCATTGTTATTGTTATTGCAGTTGATTTGCCCAGAGGTCGAAGGTCACCGAAGATGGCGAGAGCAACAACAATGAGGAGAGACAAAGAAGAGGAGAAAAAGCCCTAAGACAAAGGGTGATTTGATCTATACAATTGTTTAATATAAACACAATTGCATTGCAATGTGACAATTATTATCTTAAAGTATTACGATATTTGCTACTCTTAGGGTTTTATAGGTAGAAACTTATATATGTATGTATATATACGAAGGTATGTGACTAGGTCTATTTATCTGCTTTTTGTATTCTGTCTAGACACATTATTAACTTGCCCCATCAATAGCTGCCTTCTATAATAAGGAGAAAGATGAGGAAGAATTAATTAGTCGATGCATCCGTGATTAGGATTTCTATAGCATGGAGAGAACTATTACATATAGTGATGAAGGCAGAAATTTTTGCCAAGGGGCTAATAATAATTAGGACAAAATTGGCTCAAGTTAAACCAAAGTCACAATTATTAATGCAATACAATTCTCGCCAACCTTGTTATCAAAACTAATGAAGATATCTTTTTTGGATGTACACAAATAAATTATCATTCATCAATTAATTTCACCTTCAATAATATAGTCAATTCTTCATAAAATTCATAGCAGAAAATTTCCTCTCTATGAAAGCAATAATCCTCATTAGAGTTAATGTTAATGTCCGAAGCTAATAAATTGATACATATATAAGCTATTTTTTCATATTTGAACTATGTTTCATGTAAGACCACTAATACTTTTTTATCAGGCATTGGTCATTAGAATGAATATTGAGAATATAAATATCAAATTAATCATCTAAGTGTTATAAGCTCTAAACATAAAATCTTTTGGGACACTACTTAGAAAATGAGAATTGAATATTATAGTAACTTTTATTGTCAAACATTGAGAATAAATTATTTAGACTAAAATATGCATGTTACACACAAAAAAAAAAAAAAAAAAAAAAAAAAAAAAACCCTGAGGGATTAAAAAAACAAGTTGGTATTTATCTTATATGCTACATAAAGAAACAACATAATATTTACATAAAGTATATTGAGCCCTTTTTTTGGATAAATGGACCTTTTATAAAAAATAAAAAAAAAAGTGTGTGAGAGTTAAATTTTGTTTTTAATTTTAAGGAACAGAGATTAATTTTTCAATTTTTTAGAGGGCTATTTATAGTTTAATCCAATACAATACAATTAATATATATAAGTATATATATAAAGGTTGATGAAAAAAGTTGAGCGGCCTCAACCCGGAAAAAAAGTTGATATGGGAACTCCATATTATTGTTCTATAATATTAGTGTTCGATATGTTGTTTTGTGTAGTTTTTGCTAGAATTTTCTCACGCTATTGAGTCAACGTGGGAGCTCCATGATTCCATGCTGGTCTCAGATTCAGTTCGGCCCTACTCTTAAATTGCAAGCACTAAAAAGTTTACACCATCTATGAAAATAACATTATCCCTCTACTGGACAATTAAAGTTTCATGTTGACATCTTATCTTCATAGGATTGCAAGCATCATCATCACATGGGTTCAGGCCAATTGACATATGCTTAACACAAAAAAAATATTGCATATAAAAATGTTTTAGCCTCCTAGAATATTGGTCCCCAAGCACAACCTACATGAGTTGGTTTCTAGTATAGTTTGTTTTCCCTATAATGGATATTATATATACCTAAGTGCTACTTTCCTTTTAAAAATGAATAAACAAACAAATAAGTACTAAACTTTAAATATACTTGAAGCATATCTGAATAATAAAAAAAAATGCTTGAAGCATGCGTAAGGAGAAGCTTAGTGGTTGCAGTGTACGACTGTTTCCTTTTGACATGAATCCCAATAAAGGCGTAAGCGAGGGATTGCGTATGGTCCGAGTTACATTTATCTAGTCATGTGAATCATGGGAAGGATTTGAGGATAAGGAAATACCTGTTCTATTAATTATCCACGACCCATTGAGGCATATGTGGGAGAGACTACGTCATATATAGATGAGCGTGAGCGGCAATTGAACTTTTTCTTTCTTTTAATTTTATAAGTGAAATATAATAAAATCTATAGTTCTATTCGCCTTCTTTAAAATTATAAAATTATATATTTGTCCTATTTTATAATATGTGAAATCTTTGATTTGTTTTATATATTTTATCAGCTGAAATTTTTAGCTTGTCTCCTCCTCTCGTTCCTTCTACTTAGCTTCTAACTCCACCCTTAGGTATGGGTCACAACCAACTTTAAAGTAAGGCTTGTTAAGAAGCTACCTAAGGCCTCATTTATCATTATGACATAATTTTGTCCTCAGTTAACGGTTGATATTAAATTGGTAAATTTAATTAACCTGCGTAAAACATATCTTATTAATATTATAAAATTCTTCGTATATTTAACATTTTCATCTATTTATTTAAAAAAAAAAACAATTTTTGGCCTTTTTTTGTTTGGGGAACTTTTAGCACATGGACTATTCCTAAAGAGAGAATAGAGTTCATAGACTTTTTATGAGATAAAGTAACTATTTCCATCTAAAATTTAAATGAATAATTATTTACAAAATATTTTTTGAGTTTATAGACTATTTATGTAATAAATTAACTACAATGTTCATTTTTGAGAGAAACGAATTTAGGAGTATGTAGTATAACTTTAAATACAGGATCTATTTCTAAAGAGAGAATATAGTCATAGACTTTTTATGAGATAAGTAACTATTTTCATCCAAAATTTGGTAGAAGGATTAATTATTAGATATTTTTGAGTTCATAGATTGTTTATGTGATAAAAATTAATTACAAAGTTAATTTTAAAGAGAAAAATGTTAGCACTATTCGTGAATTTATCCATCTATTTTATCTTATTTTTCTCTTAACTTAGGAGCTGATTAGCCGACGTTCACAACTTTCAATCAACTGCCCCTAGGAGTTAGCATGATAAACAAGTCAGTAGAAATGCCTTCTTTTCCTGCCTTCTATTGCCTACGTGGCTACAAATGCAATATTGTGGAGGGCATAAGATAGAACACATATACATAACAAGATTAATGATACAAGATTGATCAATAATCATCCCGCTGTTTAACATTTAAATTGTGAATGCCAACATTATATTTGTCACAAAAAAATGTAAAAATATCATATTTGATGTGCTATTTTATTTTATATTATAATATATAATGCTATTTAAAATATTATCTTTGCCTTTTATCATAATTATTAAACCTTAAAATTTATAAAAGTAAACTTTTAATATTAAAATTATTTAAGAGTAAGAATGTTGTAATTATTAAAACAAATTATTTTAAAAAAAATTATTAAAACAAATTAGTCAATCTATCAACTTATAGGAAACATATGCTAAAATTTATTATATGTTAAACTTGGTAACAAATTTAGCATTAATAATGACATTACATCAAGTAGTATTTTTTTTACACTTAAATGGTAAATTTTCTATTAACACTTTAATTTAACACTGCATAGGTTTTCATACATGTGATATGTATAATATACTAAGAGAAAATGAGTATAAAAATATTATTGAATTTAATAAGGAGAAAGAGTGTGATGGCAAATCATTCAAAGGTAAAGGGTAGTAATTAAAATTAATAGCATGTATTAAACAAATGATTAATAAATAACAGATTAAATATTAAATATGATATATTTTACATAAACAAAATACTAAAAATAACCTCATAGATTCTTTTTTTTTATTTTTTTTCTCTTTTTTTTTTCTTTCTCTCTCCCTCCTCTCTTTCTCTTTTTCTCTCTCTCTCTCTTTCTCCCCTCTTCTCCATAATAGTATCAAATGCATTTATTTATTTTTCCTTCTTCTTTTCCCCTCCCTCCCCCCCTCTCTCTCTCTCTCTCTTTATCTCTCTCTCTCTCTATCTCTATCAACCACCTCTGGCCAAACTCTGGAAAGCTAAGGAAATGGCGCCAGCACTAGTACGATCAGTCTCCCTTCAACAACGCGATCATTGCTCGATCAGCACCAAAGATCAAGATTCCTTCTTCCATGGCGCTATCTCTTCCCCCACGATCTTTTAAAGGAACTCAAGATGGAAGGCGACGGTATAGGAAAACTCTTGATGGGAAGGCAGAAGTGACACATGACCACCAAAACTTTAAGAAATATGATATTTTATTACAAATTCTGTATTTAAAATGAAAAAAAAAAAAACTTTATAAGGAGACCATGTCTTTAGACTTTTCAACTAGAAATTAAGGCCCAATTATTCACATGTTTTAAACTTGTAAATTTCTTGAACAGATAATGTTGGATGAGATTTTCACAATAATAAAAATACATTTATGAGGAGGCAATCTTCTTTGTCGCTTATGGAGTATCTAAACATTGAGGGCTTGGGTATAAAGGCATCCGAACGTCTAGACATCAGGCACCCGAACACCTAGACACCCAGACATTTGAACACCCAAATGCTCAGATATTGGACACCTAAGCACTCTGAGCATCCAAGCACTTCGAGCACCCAAGCACTCCTAGCACTCCAAGTGCCAAATGTTTGGTTTAAAAGCGGACGCTTGAAGTTCAAAAGGCATCATCAAGTATTGTAGTGGCCGATAACTAGAGGCTATGAATGACTGACAATAAAAACATGTTACAGGCATGATCATTTGTAACACCTAAAAAGTTTTTATTTGTGTTAGAGAGAGAATAAACGCTCAAATTAAAAGGAAAATTAAACTCCTTCATTCTCAATGTATTATAAAATCGCCTCAAATTTAGAGAAGAGGATCAAAGACAATTTCCAATACAAGGCTTAAGGCAATTATACCAAACTCTGGTTTTTTACTTATTTTCATTCTTTAAAATTTTATTTGTGTCTTTGAATTTTATTTTATATATGTTCTTTACTAATTTGTCTAGGGGTGAATAGGCAGGCGGGTGGGTGGGTGGGTTCGGGCGGGTTTGGTTCTTTTTTTGGATGGCAGTTTGGTAGTTAACCAACTAGCAAACCGCCCGAAGAACTGCAGGCAGTTTTAATTTAGTTTTAGGCAATTGTAGGTAAGTTGAGGCAGTTTGGGCCTATATTATTACCCAATGTAATTTTTTAGGCTTTTAAAAAAAAGTAAAGAAAATTGTAGAAAATATAAGATGATAATATATGAAACATTCTCAACAAATTTGTAGAAAATATTTGAGAAAACCACCAATTTTGGGCAAAGTATCTGAGAAATCAAATCCCTCTCACCCATAACAAGTCCTATTATTGGAACCTGAACTTCAAGACGCAGTAAATCAATCTTTTGTTTTCATACGGGGAATCTAATATTACAAAATTTGGTATAGGGGAAAGGAGGAATGTTAAAAACCCATTGTCCTTTTTGACTAAATCATTAAGCTAAATAAAGTTTCAACATCCGGTTAACTTGATTATACAACTATCCCTTGCCATGAGGAAAAGGAAAAGCATACTCATGTACATATGAGTTTAATATACAATCCGCTTGGAATAAATCCACAATTCCTATAAAGTGGGAGCATTTATCCAAGCATTGAACATTAACTTAATATCCAAAAATTTTCCAAGGCAAGAAATTATAGACAAAGCTTAAAGCAATCTCACTTGAGAATGCATAGTTATATGAAAAATACGTGCCACAGCAGTGATATCCAAGGCAGTCGTTGCAATCTTCACAATGTCAACTCCAGCTCCTTGTTTTCGTGCTACAAAGTTGCCAAGATCCTCAACAGGGGATGTACATTGATAGTTATGAGAAGAAACAGTGATCTTTGATTTTTCTGATTTCTTTCCATATATGGATTCATTAAATTCATGAGGAACCTTCACATACAGGTAATTGGATCATTAAAAATTATCGGGAGTTGAATTATCAAAAATTTATACCACTTACAAATGAACTTTTTAATATCTTGAAAACGACAGAATACAGTACGAGTTACTAATAATTGCAACACTACAAATGTTCGAATAGAAACTCATTCCACCTAATCACATCTAGTACTCAAAATGCAACTCATTGAAACTAATATACATGTGGGTTTTTTATGTAAGATGCTATCAATTCACTTTTATTTTCTTTTAAAATTTTCTTTTTTCTTCATTCTTTTACTTTTAATGTTTAAGATTCTGTTGTTTTATAGCATTCTAGGACCTTGTTCAAATATGATTTTACCCCAACGTTCAGAACTTGGAAAACTGCCCACCAAAAAAGAAACAAAAAGTCACATAATAACATCATGCCAACATTGATTGGTTTAAACTTTGTAAATTCATAAGGAAACAACCTGAAGCTCAACATCAATATAATTAGCACCAAACTCCAGGGCTAGTCAAAGTGCATCCAGTCACGTTTATTATCGCCATCATACAGACCAGATGGCGATGGAGACTCTCTATCACCATTAATCGATTAGGGGAATTTTAAGGCCCATTGAATTCAACGCACAACTACCAAGCACAAGAGAAGAAAAGCCAAAAGAAGATTGAACTCTGAAGACAAAAAAAAAAAAATACAAAGAAGAAAAGAACTGGCCTGCCACTGATGGAAGGGGAAGACAGTCACCGGAGGGGAAGCACTATGCCACTGCCATTGAACTGATTACTCAGAACTGGGAGTGGTAAGAAGAAAAGAAAAGGGGGAACTTTGGGGGTGGCTGCGAGGTCGAGTGTTAAGGTAAGGGGGCAGGGCAGGGCAATTTATATTAGAATTAAGTTTTTTTGTTTTTTTAGAATTAGGCAGGTGGGTCGGATTGAATATGCCCCTTAAATTTCAAACCGAACCTGCTAGCCAACATATACAGATGGGCGGGTACAACCCGCCCATGGGCAGTTTACTGATGTGGACCTGCTTTTTTTGGGCAGGGCGGGTGCAGTCGCCAGTAACCGGCAGGTGCAGGGCAGTTTTTATGCAGCCTATGTCCCTCTAATATTAATCTTTTATTCAGGGACGGTAATATAGTGTTGGACAAGATTTTTCCCCAACAAATCAAATTTGGAATTATTTAGCTAAAATTGTTCTATATAAATATAAAAATTTACTGATGATGTCATCGACGACCATGAAATACTCTATTTATATGGAAAATACAATATTTTTATATAAATACAAAACTTAACAAGCAAAGTCCTCAGACATCATCAGACTTAGCAACTTCACTAACAATTAGAAAATACAATATTTATATGAAAATACCGTATTTTCATATAAATATAGAAGTTTTCTAGTGACCTCAACAATAGCCAAAAAAATACAATATTCATATGAAAATATTGTATTTCTATGTACATACAAAAATTTATTCACATGGTGTACTATTGTAACCATACTTTTTTGACTGTCAGATTTTTGTATGTTTCATAATATAAACATCCTATATGTGCCTAACAATTTTAGCTTTTTAACCCATTAGGATTAGCCCAGCAATAGGGAGATTAATGCAAGATTTTTCCCCAACAAATCAGATTTGAAATTATTTAGCTAAAATTGTTCTATATAAATATAAAAATTTACTAGTGATGTCATCGACGACCATGAAATACTCTATTTATATGAAAAATACAATATTTTAATATAAATACAAAACTTAACAAGCAAAGTCCTCGGACATCATCAGCCTTAGCATCTTCACTAACAGTTAGAAAATACAATATTTATATGAAATACCTTATTTCCATATAAATATAGAAGTTTTCTAGTGACCTCAACAATAGCCAAAAAAATACAATATTCATATGAAAATACTGTATTTCTATGTATATACAAAAATTTATTCTCATGGTATTTCTATGTAACCATACTTTTTCAACTGTTAGATTTTTGTATGTTTCATAATATAAACATCCTATATGTGCCTAACAATTTTAGCTTTTTAACCCATTAGGATTAGCCCAACAATAGTGAGATTAATGAGCTATAGGTCCGAGGTTCAATACCTGGAAAGCATATATTAGGATTTATTTAGGTAAGGGGCACATGGGATGCATATGTACCAAAAGAAAAAATCAGCTTTTAAAGTGAACTTCACTTTTGGTTCTCAAACTATATTACTTGTCTAGTTTTAATCTCAAACTTCACAACAGTGCAATAATTAAAATCACACCCTAAATTATGCTTTTTGTTCTATATCAAACAACTCACAAAAATTTTTAAAAACTTTACAAAATAAATTATGTCTGTTTTTCCCTTTAAATTTTGACACCTCGCTAATTACTTAAGTATATTTGGTATATTGTTCCTATTTATATAGCATATTCTTAAATTTAAATGACATGAAAAATAAATAGTAGAAGGACAACAGATTTGAGCTCTAGTTAACAAAGGATGGAGATCTCACCTATAAATTTAAACCTCACAGGCTTCATTAGCCAACAACTTTGTGTAAAGACAATACATAAATTTTCTAATTTCTATTATTTTTTCATTTTCTTGATATTATTTACACATGATTGATCTGAAACACCCTTCATATTAACCAATAATACGAAGGTCATATAGATGATTCCTTTGAGTTTTTAAAGAATTTTATAATTGAAAGGGCAAACAAGAGAAAAGGAGCATAGTTTAGGGACAATTTGTTATAATATTTTGAAGTTTATAGGTCAAAACATGAGCAGTAACAAAGTTGTGGGTTGAAAGCAAAATGAACCCAATCTTTATTGATTCATGATTTTGAGTAAACTTAAAGTTCATGGGAGATCTCTATTCTTTGACTTGAAATAGTTGTATATATATATATATATATATATATAGAAAGAGAGAGAGAGAGAGAGAGAGAGGTGAAGAATAAAATAATTTGATCATTGATCCCGCATCAAAATTAGTTTATGAAGTTCATAAAGAGATTTTAACAGAGATCAAATAAGTGATAAGGACAACAAATTAATAATGGTTACTTTCCACTAATGATAACGTTTTCGAAATAATTCTACATATAAGAAGTAATTTCGTTCATCAATATTTTACGCCTGTATCACTCTACATGGAAACATAAGCTCCAAAAACTTGGATGCATTATCACTAGTTTAATCCTAACAATTCATATGTCCGTCTTAATTAATTTTAAGCCCCTATACACTTCAAAAAAATTGAAAACCTATACTTTATTTAGGGAATTAGAAATAAAACCTAAAGCTTAAGTGATTGTTAGTATCAAAACCAAGCACACATTTCAAATTAGAGTATAATTTAAGTTAAAAGAGGCAGAGAAAGAGAGGGAAAAAAAAAACATGTAGCCGGCTTGAACGCGCTCTATAATGTCTAGCCTAGGTTCACCGGTATATCTAATTCATATACATTAGATACTAAAGTATCCACTTAAAAACGGATTAAATAAAAAAAATATGAATTAGTTTTGCTGCCGTTGATCTTTTAGGTTTTTATATTTGAATATACCAAAAGTATCCACTTAAAAACGGATTAAATAGTTGAAATTATCCAATTTGGATTGTTTGATGTTTATCTCTTTTCATCAGTCTATAGTTATTATTCTTTAATCTTGATTAGATTAGTTCGAATTTTGAAATACTGAGGAATTTGCTTCTTCAAATAAAATAAAAAAATTTGTGCATATCAGAGCCCTGTACTACATTAAATGTTTCTTGCTATTTGTTTGACAAAAAAATTAATTTTGGGTTACTTTTGTAGTTTAGGGACTAAATAGTGCAAAGTTTAATATAGGGATTATTTTTAGAGAGGAAACATAGTTGATAGTTCTCATTCAAAAATCAACATAAAGTCTATTCATGATATTTTTTGAGTCCACGGATTATATACAGGATAAAATTGACCATAAGAATTAATCCTATAGAAAACAAAATTTAGAAGTTATACATTAAAAAGCAACCTTATTTAACCTTAATAATTTTGCTACTAACAAATAATGAGATTCCATCTAGCTAAAAAATACTCTATACTCTAAATCAAAACCTATAGTTTTATAAGTAATATAATTATAACCCGATACAATCAAAAGGATTTTTCTGCGTCAAATGTCAACTTATCTAAATAAAAAGCTGTTTCAATGCAAGAATATAGAAAGACGCCCAATGGCAATTCAACCTCCAACATCTGGTAAAAGAGTAGCCCAAAAACAGAAAAGAAAACAAGATATAAAAACAGCCCTCGCTTTTATCGACTCCACGCGTCAGTGATCTATACGTCACACTCTGTAATCATTTTCCCATCTCCACGCGCCCCCACGAATCCTGGGAGCTCTGAAAGTCCGAGGATAGCTTTTTCCCACTCGCTGCTCTTTATCAAATCAACCCTGGCTTACCCTATCTGACACGTGATCTTTACAGTAGGTCTTCAGAGATTTCCACATCTAGATTGATTCTCCCAGCCTGGTCAACAGGCCTTAGTAAGATTCACATTACAAATGTCAGGCTAAGAGAGCGAGTAGCCTTTATTTTATGTAGGCGCGAAAGTGGCGACTAAAGCTCATGACTAAAACCACTTGTGGTATTTATTGGAGGTCCGAAAAGGAGCGCTCCAGGTTTCTTAAAATAAAAGGTTTTTCTATTTGACATAGGAAACTTGCTTAAGCTTTCCATATAAAGCATAAAATTTATTTTCTTCGACATAGTCCATAGTAATAATAGCGAAAGGAGCCCCAAAAAAAGGAGAAAAAGGACAATAAAAAGAAAGGGCTTCTTCACTGTTTATTCTCTTGTCTTCCTTCCCCAGCTTTTATTTGCAGAAAGTAAGCTCCATATTGACCTTGTATGCTTCCTTGATAAAGTTTCTTTCTTTGGGTTTTCTTTTGTTTCTTCATTTTCGGTCCTGATCTAAAACTTTCCCTTCTTTTTTTTTTCTTTTTGTTTTTTAAAGAAAATATTATTGGGAAAATCAGATATATGTTGTGAGTAATGTTTTATGTCCGATCTGGTGGAGAAAACAGTGTATTAGAAACCCTAAAGCAAGGTTAGTATGGGAAGAGGAAAGATTGTGATCCGAAGGATCGACAATGCAACGAGCAGACAAGTGACGTTTTCGAAGCGAAGAAATGGGTTGCTCAAGAAGGCCAAAGAGCTCTCAATCCTTTGTGACGCTGAGGTGGGTCTGATTATCTTCTCCAGCACCGGCAAACTCTATGATTATTCTAGCTCTAGGTACCACTCTCTCTCTCTCTCTCTCTCTTCTCTCTCTAGAGAATTTTTTTTTTCTTTTTGTTCCCTATATTTTTTACTCTATGGAACGTTTGTTTTGCATGTCTGGATGTTTTCGCTGAATATGATTTTCCCATTGTATTTTTTGATATGATTTTTGTTTTAGCATGTTTAATATATTAATTGATGTTATTGTCGACTCAAGGTTCAGATTATTCCTGGACCTTTTCCTTTCTTTTATATAAACTGAGGCCGAATTTTTTGTACCATAATATAGTATATATACTTTGAGATGTATTGAGTCCCAACCAGTGGATCATACATTTAGAAATAATTTGATATTTGAATTTAACATTCATATATACATATATAATATCGGGTCTTCTCAGTTCTCATGATATTAGGATTGAGATTTCAGAAATGTTATTAAAAGTGGCGAGTGCATACATACACACATAAATGTGTGTGTGTGTGTTTCCTTTGTAAATCTATAATATTTTTTAAAAGCATGCTAAGTGAAATGGAAAACTTTGACATTGAGGATTATATTAATGCACAACCTTAATTGTACGAAGTCATATTCTCGAACGGAGTAGCTGCTTAATGATCTCCTATTATTTCATACAATTTATAAATCACTTTCTTTTGTTTTTTTGGAACTATAAATCACTTTCTTCTTTCTTTAGTAAATATTCTCCTATGAGAATCCATTCATTATTAGAAACAATATATAATTACATGTCAAACAATACTTGTATACTCATTGTATGCTAAATAATGATTTCCTATTGTTTCATTGAAAATTTATAAATCAATTTCTTCTTTCCTTAGTAAATATTATTGTCTCGATAATCCAGTGCTATAAGAGTTCATTCATGACTAGAAACAATGCTTTTGCAACAATACCTATAAATCATTATATATGCGCATGCTCGACATAATTATATGTCATGCATATGGTGGTTAACGTCCATGTTCATAAACCGTCGATGCCCGTTGAAATGTCCTTAATTTACTGTTAAATATTGATTATATTATTTCTTAATTACCGTTGATTTTGCCGTGTAAAAGATCAATACTAATCTGTGACCGGCAATATTAGGAGGTAAAAGTTGAGAACCCTTGAACACTAGCGACTCTACTTACGTTTATTCTACCAAATAAAAAAGCGAGAAACAAATCCCTTTCACACGTTTCAATCCGTCGGCTTGTTACATATTTCATATAGTGTACACTTGAAACACACACACGCAAATGTAGGTATTTATAAGCTTACACTAATGTGACAGTAGCACCGTACTTAAGGTACTCATAAATTAATGGAAAACTTCTTTGGATTTACGGATTATATCTTCTTCTGTTATCTGCAAGTATAAGATAGTTTGGCAAATAAACAGCGTGTTTGACAAAGCTGGTTCTAACCAATTTTTTAATTAGAGAACAATGTAAAGCTTTTACATGATACAGTAAAAGACAAAAAATTGCTACAGTGTAAAACTTTTACATACTATATTATTTTGAATAAAAAGTTGGTTCTAACCAACTTTGTCAAACACTCTAAGTAGTAATAATTGCAGTAAGTTGATGATTAATATTATAAAAGGAACACATTTTCTGACAAGAAGAATTTAGGAAAGCGAGGTCAATGATCACAATTGAATGTCAAACTTTAACTCTTTATCCGTCTTTGAGGTTTAGTATTCTAAATGAGGGAGTGTTTTAGTCTCATTATTTAGAGCGTTTACGTTCATTAAACTGTAAGCCATTGGCATTTCAAACCAAAAATCTTCGATATGTTTAGATCCTGGAATCATAGAAATTAAAGAGAGCTAGAATCATGTGAAAAAAAAATAGGGCAAGAACAACATAAGACTGGAAATGAAATGCGGGGAAAAGAAAAGAAAAGAAAAAAGCAAACAACAAAGGAGACTGTCAAAATTTACCATACAATTATGCTTTCCCAAAAGGAGTCATTATAATTTTAGCTTTCCTATGAAGCTATTAAACATGCCAAACTATATTCTCATGCGAAAAACATGTGCATGTTCAAATTGTGCAAAGCTAATTACACTATACACTATTTCTGCGGATCAATATCTAATTACCAGGAGTAGTTTAAGCATTGAACATGTCTTAGTTACCCTAATTCTAGTAATAAGAGACTTTTAAAGCAATCATTTTCTGTAGAGAAAAAACAGAAAGACTGGGAGAGGCATTTGATATTGGTTATACCTTGTACTTCTTCCTGTTGTAGTGAAAAATATATTGTAGCAAGTAGATATTGCTCTCACGTTAAGGTAAACCACGCTCTGTTATGCTTTGCCAATTCTTACTTTTTTAATCTCGTTTTCTTATTGCTCTCAATTCAAAAAATTTAAGTATTCTTATTCCTTGCATATACAAATTTCATTTTTATGAAAGTACTTCTTACTTTTACCTTTCCTATAACTTTCCCATAGAGCACATACATGTTTGCTTTCTTGCCGCATATCACAAAACAATCGAATTTGACTGGCCAGTTTCGGGTTGTAATGGTCAGATTCAGGTGAATAATCCTAATAGACGCAAAACAAACGTCATCTATTTTTACTGTTGACTCTTTTCTTACTTCCTTTTCAAACCTTTTCTTTATTTTTTTTAAACTTTTTCTTCTATTATGCTCCTCAAATGTAACACCATCACATGGAAAGAATACTTTTCAAACGTATTAAAATGACAAAAACATAATAAAATAGTTGTAACATTCGCATATTACCAATTATCAATAGTAAATGTCAAGTTGGTTTGGATTTAGTTATAAATATAAATCGTGTAAATCTAATTATCAGTGCTATATATGTGAGTCTGTATATATCATGTGACATGTATACTCCACAGTACATAATGCTTGTAATCTTTTTTTTTTAAAAGAAAAAGTGGAGTATAAACGTTGTAGTTTCAAAATCTTTAAATTTTAGTGATGATACTTAATTGATTATTGTAATGTATACTGCACTAATGCTGCTTGGTTTTATGTTTTAATATTTTTGAAGTAAGATGATTATGTCTTTATATGCTTGTGTCCTTTAGTTTTCAAAAATTTTATACATCTCTTATAGGCTCATATCACATTCCCTTAGTCGTATCTTTTAACTTGATAGAATTGTTAGAGAAAATTCTATGATAGAGCACATTGTTTTCTATTAGTATATTAAGTTTTATTAGTCATTTGATTAAATTTTAATAGCGTGAGCTATTAGTGCACTTTTTTTTTTAATAAAAAAGCTCATTTTACGGGACAAATTATGCTTCCGATCATAAATTAAATAGTTAAAATTTAATCAAATGGCTACATTAACTTTCTCCAAATTTTGACATGGATAATATAATTGTGGATTTGAGACTAATTTTCAGTAGACTTTTTTTTTTAAGTTTTTGCTTCACGTTGATCACGTAGTCAAAAAGTTCCAGTCATATAAATTAATTGGTCTTGGATAATAGATGCAGGTAAAAGAAACCATTTTCTTTTCTACTTGAAAAATTCTTTTTAAAGACAGAGTGTATTATAAAGAATGAAAAGACAGTACAAACACACAACTTCTCGTTGAGGAAACACGACAACGGGAGATAACACCTTCCATCTATAAATTTGAATAAAATAATGAAGAAAAATAGGGTGCTCTAGACTGAAAAAATGGAAGACACCAAATGAGGTGCACCAAAAATGAAGCATATATATAGCTCTTAAAAGATACTCTAAAATCAATGAAGGTATCTGACCAACTGATGTCGTCGAGAAGTCTATAATACCAAGGTCACAAAAAAATTAAAACCAAAAAATAACTGAATGAAGAAACTAATCCAGCTCATGAAGAATACAAATGATCATTAAACAAATGAGACAAACACATAAACTAATAAAAACATGATCATAAACAGACAAACTTAAAAAAAATGTTAAAAAAAGAAAAAGAAAAACTTAATCAAAAAATTGTTACCATAGTATACAATTTTTCTATATTTACACACACTCGCACAAGATTTTTAATAAATAGCAGATTTCATACAACTTGGTGTTGGTAAATAGCATAATTATTTTTGGCAATTAGTAATTAGTAGATTCTTAAAAATCCAATTTATTTTTTCCATTTTACCTTTTTTTAATTATATTCATATTTCTGATTTCATTTTTCTGTTTTTTTCTTTCTTCCTCCTTCTTCTTTTTGTTCTCTCTCGCTCCTTTGGTGTCTCTTTCTCGATCCTATGTCATGCACCATTTCCTCTATTTTTCTCTCTCTCCACTCTTCAGTGTTCACGTTTTTGTCTCTGTGAGAAAATTGAATGTTATTGTTTGTTTATTTATTATTTGTTTCTTCTCTGTTTTCTTTCTCACAAGGCAACACTACAACAAATAAAAACTGATTTTTTAATTACAACAGGTTTTAACAAAACTTTTGGTCACAACAAAATGTTGTAATGTGCATTTAATCAAAAACTTAATTTTAATTTTTGTTATGACTAAAACTTTTAGCCATGGGGTTTTTAGTTCTGGAAACAATTTGTCACTAAAAACACTTTGCCTAAAAGTTTTAGTTACAATAAAAAATAAACTAAAATTTATGACAATTGTACATTAGTCACAATATTTTATTGTGACTAACAGTTTTACTAAGAATTGTTGTGACTAAAAGTTTAATTTTTTATAGTGCAAGAAAGATCGATCCTTTCTTGTCATTTGGATTCCAGTCACAAGAAATTTTTTCTACTTCAACCGCCAGATAGATTGCAGAAATTCTGATTTAACTTTTCTGCTATTTAGCAAACATTTTCCTAATATCTGATGTTGATTTTAACTAGTCTAAAAACTTTTTTATTTAGCCCATCTTCCAAAAAAACACACACAAACATAAATATATTGAATGGCCCCAACAATGAGTGGTTGGCCAAAAATATTAGAGCCACAATTGTATTTAAGAGTTTTATCATTTTAGTACCCTGAATTTTTTGAAACATTGTATTGGTATCATGTTGTTTTGAAAATATTAAAATAATACCCTGTAATTTTTGAAAACATCATTTTGACACCCTGAGTTCCCATTTTCTGAGATAAAATTTTCAACTTACTTTTTTATTAATGAACCTCAAATTATTTTGTGAAAACTATATAAGAAAATGAATACAACTAATGCCAAAAAATGAATAAGTCTATGTATATTCTTTTTTTGATGAGTTTTGTTTAATCTTTTGTTTCAATTTCTATTATTATTTTACAAAATTAATTTGGGATTCATTAATGAAAGGGTGAAACAGAAATTTCATGTCAAAAAATATAAAATAGAATATTAAAATAATATTTTTCAAAACTATAAGGTACTGTTTTGTTATTTTTTAAACAACAGAGTACCAATGTGATGTTTTTCTAAAACACAACGTATTAAAATGATAATGTCTGTAGAATAACAAAATCGAACTGCTTGGACGATTAGCTAGCATAAATTTCACTAATGACGTATGAACTTATTATAGTGGAATCTAACCTAAAATGACGAAGCACTCCATTCATCATATTCAATAACATTTGTGAAAAGATATCATGTCAATCTTGTCAACACTGGTGAAGATTGGACTAACTAAATTTAGGAAATAAAGGGCAGTTTTAGCAGGCCATGAATCGGACCTGAATCAAAGAGTTAGGAATTAAACAAAATTACTCATTCAGTCAATCATTAGCCAGGGGAGTGACGGGAAAAAAAACACTTACTCATGTAATACCAGTTGAAGAGTACTGTAAAACATTCTGTTAACTTATTCTCAAAAGTGGAAAATTAACTTCTAAAGAAACAAAATCTCAATTTGATAAAGATGAGATGAGAAAGAATGCAGTTGCCAATGTTATGTAGCATACAATATAAGTATTTGCCTTGTACAAGTCGAAGGCCATTTAGTTGAATGTAAAATTAAGAAAATACAAGGAACTTTAGTCATGACGGTGCTGCTGAATCTTCTAGACATCAATCTTCGTTTCTCTGTACTTATGAAAGTTTCGACTCAAGTGACAGAGCGACAAATTTCATGAAAGTTTAATTATTTGGGAAAGTCTTGGGTCAAATAAATACTGCAAGGGACTAGGGCTGAGAATTAGGTTGCTAGCCACAGGTGATTTGAGCAAGTTCAAAGCACAATAGTTTAAACCGTATATTGTAGCATATGAGAGCTTTATACTATTTTAGTTAGAACTTTTTAAACCACTCTCCTAAACACCTTATTTCTTTTAAACATTTTTATTATGTATACGGTGGTCTTTATCAATAGCACAACCGTCTTGCACTTGAAATAGAAGAACCATTATATGTAGAGAGAGTTTTTGGCAATGACTAAGTTGCTCCTAGGCTCACAGGATAGGCGAGTTTCTGTCCGAAAGTTGATCTATAAAAAATGATGGTAATATGTTTCACGCGGGAATGAAAGACAAGTTAAGCACAAGCATAGGATGCTCCAACATGTTTGTTGTACATAACAGATGCTCAAGAGAGGACAAACAGAGATTATGTCGTTTGAGATGGCACGTTGAATTAATTATATCATGTTTGTTATTTTTGATCTCTCACTTCTCAATATAAAATCTCAGAAAACATATCTATCGGTTGTTCAACCTAGTACATAAACCTCCTTTTTTGCCATAAAAATCGCATATTTATAACATTTATGCTACATAAACACGTATATCAACAGAGTCAATAATCATGTCTAACGTACTGCTTTTTCATCAGCATGAAATCTGTGATTGAACGTTACAACAAAGTGCAAGAGGAGCATAATCAACTGCTAAATCCTGCTTCGGAAGTCAAGGTACAGTTTTATGAACAAAGGCTGCAAACTCTTTTTTTATTGGAGTTCTAAAGCTTCATTTATTTTGTGTTTCTAGATTCAAATAAATTTGGATCAATAGTCAATTAGCTGCGTTAGAGATAATGCCATTTCCAGCATATAGTTTAATTGTAGCTCATCTTAGGATTGTGCTTTCGAAGAAGAACGGGTTTTAGAAGTGAAATCTAAAACTAATAAAATTAACTTGTTCCCTTAATTAACAGATTAACTAAATAAAAAATCTTTTGTTTCCTTCAAAAAAAAGTTTTTAAGAATTCTAACCTGCGAAAAATATTGGAAAATTGAAGTCTATTAGTGTTTTTGCAAAAATATAACTACTCGTACCGCCATTTGTTCTAGTTACTTACACCTCTGCATGGTCTTAGGTCTTAAACAAATAGGCCACGTACGATGATGATATTGTTCTTGCTAAGAATTTTCAGTTCCTCAACGATGTGCACATATTGCCACTCTGTTGGCTCAACCACATTTGATTGAAGATATTGTACCGTCACAAAAAGTAACTTTGTTCACTTTCACAAATATATTGTCATGTATTCCCTACAAAAAATACATTGTTGTGTACTAAGAAGTACTTTTTAAGGTCTTCAAATGTAATCCCAAAATAGCCAAACATGTTTTTAGCTCTTCTCAAGTCTTTTCTAGTTGACTGGGCATTGTAATCTTACACTTGACTTATTGTTCCCATTTTTTGTTTTTGAAAAGCCATTGTTAATATTTTTCATCAAAAAACATTGGCGATACAACTTAAGACTATTTTTAATACAAACACTAATGCTAATGTTAGATTTGATACAAATAATTATAAATATAACATACCAAGAGCATCTCCATGACATGCTAATGCTATTTTTTTTTTGCCATTTGGATAGAAAAAGCCCTTTTTATTTCTTGATATTTTTACCGTAAATTTTCTATTGATTGGTGTGTTGACTGTTTTACTTAATTACAATATAGTTATTTTTAAATTATTAAAAAGTAAAAGTTGTTCAAGTTCCAAAGCTTTAGATATATGTCAAAAATAAATATAATATTTGAAACTGAATTATGCTTTTGAGTACAAAATATAACTGTTGAAAAACAAGTGAAAAACAATATTGAGAAGAAAAAGACCTTTTCTGTACTGTACTCTCAATGTATTTTACATGGCTATGGTCAGATTATATACAAGGAGAAGTGCCCAGACTAAACTAAGAAACTAGCTAAAAAAAGGAAAAATTAAATGTTGTGATCCTTGACTTTCTCCTAATCACATCCCAATTTTCTAGTACATATTTCCAGCAGATTTTCAGTAATCACATCCCTATTTTCTAGTACACAATTACACAAATCAAGGAAAACAATAAACCCGTATCTCTCAACACTCCCCCTCAAGCTGGTGAATATAAATCTTTTATTCCCAGCTTGCCAACAATTTCTTGAAAAGTTCCACTGTCAAGTGCCTTTGTTAGAACATTCGCTAATTGACCACCAGTGGGAACGTATGGAGTACAGA
>CAMOHE010028566.1:0-37135 GCA_946598075.1 Artocarpus hirsutus | reverse complement strand
AAATATAAGATGGATGTAGAAAAAATTGTTTTTGTGTTGTTAGTCAGAACCTTCACGTTAGCCATTTCTATTTTCTATGAATTAATGTTTATATCATTTAAAAGTGATAAGTACGGTTTCAGACATTGGAGAGAGAGAGAAAATGCAGTTGATTATAAGGTTTTTGTTTTCCATACGTGGAGCTTAATATTATGCCCTTTCAAATAATTATCTTGCGCAAAAAATTACAAGAACCGACCTTCTTGATAAGGTCTCTTTGAGGGTTGGAAGAGGGGTGGGAAGCCTCTTTCTTGCCCGCAGTCTAAAAGCTTATTAAGGAGGAGCAAGAAAAGGAGGAAAAATGAGAAAAAAAAAAGTTTTGGAAGTGTCTGGCATGCATCCTCATAAAAAGAAAGACGCGCGGCCGCAGTCTAAAATTTTATTAAGGAGGAGCAAGAAAAGGAGGAAAAATGAGAAAAAAAAAAGTTTTGGAAGTGTCTGGCATGCATCCTCATAAAAAGAAAGACGCGCGGCTGAGCAGAGTCACACAGAGCAGTCGCATCCTTGCCTTTAAACTTCACAGCCACACACCAGGTGAAGAAAAATACAGAGCATAGTGGAATCATATGTGGTAGCATCAGGGCGAGGGCTCGGCTACGCGCATCCAAGGCCTAACGAGGAGAAGTTTTTTTGGGTTTTTTTGTTTCTTAATTCTTGCAACTCCATAAATAAAAGATGATGGGGCTTATTCTTATGTAACTCAAAAAATTAGAGTGAAAGAGACGAGAGAAAAATTCTAAAGAGAAAGTGTATAATTTTTTTCCTGTAACTTTTTCATCATCATAGTGAATTATTCTGCAGCGGTTAAAAGTAGACGTAGCTCTCACATTGAGGGCGAGCCACTGTTAATTTTGTGTGTGTTCTTATTTATTTTTCATTTCGTATATTTTTCGTTCTCGGTAGAATTATGATTTCTAATTCACAACACATACAAATACGTATGTTAACAAAAAAATTTATTGGGTATTTAGTCTTTTTAGTTTCAACCAAAATTTTTAGTTACGATAGTGTAAATTAGCTCTCACATGCTATAGTGTCAAGAAAAAATAAGCTGCAATATAAAACTCTCACATGCTATAATGGTTTTAATCAAAATTGGTTCGAACCAACAAATGCTCTCAAACACCTTAATGGATTGACGTGTTAAGCTGAATTGTGTTCCATAAGAACTTGAAAATCACTATAAAACTCCTCTAATATTAGAGTGAACTGAATCTATTAGAGGTTGATAAACGGTTAGGAACACAAGTTCGAACCAGTTTTGGCATGGTGTTTTCAATCACAAGATTTAAATTGCTATAATATTTTCATTTTTAATCAATGATTAAAATGGACTATAATTAAGAACAATATAGAAATAAAAATGAGATTAGAAACTAGAGAGGATAGATATTTGTTATAAAAGGAGAAAAAATCACTTCCCTACTTAAAATAGAAATGCAAAAGAAAAGAGGAAATATTTGTAAAGTTTGACAACCAAATTCAAACAATAATTTTGTGGTTCAAACTAATATTTTTTAAATGTTTTCCCTTGTTAAGTTTTAAAATTTCAAACCAATTTTTATTTAAATTTTTAGTTGGAACTATATTTTCAAACGCCACTTCATAAAAGGTTGTTTTTCATAATCAATATTGGTTTCCCTCGATAGTACATAATTGGGGAATAAGTTATCATATATATTTGTATATATATATGTACATAGATGAGGAGAACGAAAAATTAAGATTCTTCTATTCCATACTCTAATTTTTCCTATCATACAAATCTATAAATATCTCTTTTTCCAAATTTTTCTCCCGCAAAGCCCTCTTACGAAGCAAGCTCCAAGTGCCCCATTAATTCACGTTCATTTTTCTCGTGAAATATGTAGATTTTTATTGGCTGAGAATATAGAGTGATTACCACCTTTTTCTTTTGCACCATACATGAGAATATTATGTGTACGATATGGGAAGTAATAGAACTTGCTTCACGTGTTATGTTTTTGGTGTTTCCGTTTATGCAATCTTGCAAAAATCCATACCTCTCTTTGACTTGCAATTCGGTCTCACGTCTGATGACCACATAATTTGGTCCTTTTATTAAATTGGTCCCCGCAAGCTTCGACTTGGACAGAATAGAAAACTTGAGGCCCAACTTCAAATTGTTGGGTCCAGAAAAGTCCCGATGGTATGAGCCCAGTTTACATTATAACCCGCCAGAGAAAGAGAAAATCAAGTCCTGCACCACAAATTTACATGTTGTCAATTCTATGCTACATCTTTTTTTGCGGTCCAAATTGTGCTACATTTTATTAATATTTGGCTAATTCATTTACGTGACATAAATTCTGAACTTAATATTTGTGATGTAAATCCAAAAATAAGGTATTTTTCTGGCATTAACCAAAATTTTGCCTAAGAAAATTAGCTTACACTCTAGTTTTGAAGCTTTATGGTAGTAAGTAAATGTTCACTACAATTGTTGATATATAGCAATTTTATTATAAAAATAATCGGCAGGCTAAATATGCGTTTATTATAAATTAATAAACAATTAGTTAATTAAATGATAAAAGAAAAAGTTGACTAAAGTTGTGTAAACTTAGGATTTCATGAAAGCAAATTAGAGCCGTGTTTATTGTACTAATTCAGTTCAATTCGACTCAGTTTGAACAGCCATTATAATTTGAATTGGTGTTTTAAAAAACATTTAATTCGAATTAAACTTACCATTCAGACTGAGCTGAACTAACCAACATAGAATTTAAACCTTCTCTTCATTTCAACATTTTGAACCAATATTGAACAGTGATTTCACTCTTATATATTTGCATTTATAATTTAACACTATTATTTCATATTATTTTTTATTAAATAACTTTTTTTTACATGTTTCATGTTTATTCTTTAATTAAATAATTTTTTTATTCTTCAAACTAGAGTTATTAAAACTCATCCAAACATAAATTCATATTAGATATCCTATTCAAATTAACACTTTGACTGCACATCCGTTAGCTCGGATTACTGTTGAAAGTACACAACTTGAATTTTTCTGTTCAAATCAAAAAAGTTCAAATTGACATAATTTGAACCAAACGAGGGTAGATGTATTCCGTATTTACCAAATTTGAACTTGAGATAAGTTTAAAATTTCCAATGCCCCGTTTGATTTATTAGTTCGAATTGTGTTAGTTTAAACTTTTCTAGTTTGAACAAAAAAACCCAAATTATATAGTTTAAACAGTAATCCAAACTAGTGTTTGGATGTGTAGTTAAAGCATTAATTTGAACATGATATTCAATCTGAATTTATGTTTGGATGAGTATTGAAAACTTTAGTTTAAAGCATGAAAGAATTATTTAATTAAAGAATAAATATAAAAAATGTAAAAAGAAATTATTTAATTAAAAATAATATGAAACAATAGTGAAATTATAAATACAAATATATAAAAGTAAAATCACTATTTAATATTGGTTTAAAATGTTGAAAAAAAAGGGATTTAAACTCCAAGTTGGGCAGTTCATTTCAATTAGAATTGTCAGTTTTGTTCGAATTAAATACTTTATCAAACACCAATTTAAACTGTGATGATCGTTTGAACTAAGCCGAATTGGACTGAACCAATCAAACAAATAGGGTGCAAATTTAATGAAACAAATTTGAAGTTATATGAATTAATTACTATTTACTAACTTCTCTAAATTTTTGCTGTTTATTTACTTTGCCAAAAAAAAAATGATAGTTATCTCCACCCTTACTAGTCACTAATTTCTTGGATGAGGTAACTTAGAAGAATAATATTTTGGAGGCTAGATATTAGAATATACTAATTTTGTGTAAGGTTTTAAAAGCAACATTTACCTTTGAAAAAATCACTTATTTATTCTCAAGTAGTATGAACCATGAACAAAAAAGAAATGCTCTTTTTACAATATTTCGCAAACCACCTTAAAAAAGTAACACGGATAAACAGAGTCAAGAAAAAAAAAAGTGAATTACATTGATAGTCTCAACCTTTAACAAAAGTGAACATTTGATTCCTAACATTTTATTTTTCATTTATCAATTCTCAACGGTTGATTTTAGTTGCTGAACGATCAATTTAACGGTCAAACAGTTAATTTTAGAGAGAAAAAGATGACAAATTGGTTTCTAAAGTTATTAAAAAAGTGATAAATTGATCGTCAAAGTTATCAAAAATGTAACAAACTGGTCTTTAAGATTAACGGTTTAATCGTTAAATTGATCGCTTAACAACTAAAATAAAAAATTAAAGACTAAAATCATAGTTTTGTAAAAAATTAAGGACCAATATAATAATTTAGCAAAAATTTGAGCCGGATAAATAATTGAACTTTATAAGGGATACTGGACCAAATAAATGCCTTTTAGCGCATTAATGTGTTGTCAATTTCACACTCAAAATTCACGCACTGATGCCAATCGGTTGTGCTTAGCTCATGATAATATGCTTTTTTATTTTTTGTTTATTATTATTATTTTTTAAGAATGCGTCTGAATGTTACTACTGTTTTTTATTATGATATTCTAGGCTTGATTGTTTGACAGAGTGATTAGAATTATTTTTACTGTAATATGTGAGAGCTTAACTGTTACTGTAGCATGTGAGAGCTTTATACTATTTGTAATTGAGAAAGTAGTTTAGACCACTAATGCTTAGCACCCTAGAAATTTTAAAGAAAAGACTGATAATCCACCAAACATATAAAATGGCATATAACAAGCAATGTTATTTGACAATTATAATTAACATGTTTGGGAGAAAAATTCCAACCTCAAAATTCAAACTACAACTATAACATATAAAAATTTTATAGTATAAGAGCTTTACACTCTTACTGTTTGAGTTTTGGAATTGAAACCACTTCCCCAAGGTCTTGCTTGGTACAATATTTATTCGTCTTGGTTTCGCTTATGAAGTTATTCAAGAACATCTCGAGAATTCCTCTCTTTCCAATTATTTTCCTCATTGCATGCGAGCAAAATGAGAAATTCAACTCGCGAATTCACATATGCAACAAATCATAGCAAGAATGCAAAAATACACGAGTAGATTATAAAATGGGAAAACAGTCGTTATTATTACATTATAACATCAGCACAAAGAGTCATTTCATCACAGTACATGTAACAATGAAAAGTTTTCAGTACGCAGACGTGATACAACACATCAATAATAAAAAAAAAAAAAAGAAAAAGAAAAAGAAAAATTAAATTAAGTATTTGATTCGTTCTTTCTATATGACCGATCGACCGATGACCCTCGTTTACTCTGCCAAACCCAAATCATGATACCCATTAGCATGGGCATTTCAGTCTCAGAGACTCAAATGCTTGGCCTCACATTCAGATGACTTTCTAGCTTCTGACCAAGAGACCTGTCAGCCTGTTCTCCCCAAAGCAAGCAAACAATTGTAATATTAGTAAAACCTTTGATCTTTCAAGTTTAACAATATTTAAACAAAACGCTTATTTATCATTACTGACCTCAGACCAGTACGAGATCCAAATGCTGCGGATCTCATGGGTGACACGAGGGTCAGACAAGGCATCAACCCATCGTTTGATGAATCTCTCCTGCCTGGAGAAATCAAAATGTGGAAACCAATTCAGAATTGTTGCACGCAAAAAAGGACTTCAAATTTTGATTTTATCTAACAACACAACAGAAAGACAACAATTTTTTTTTCTTTACCTGTCTGGCGCGAAGGATCGGTATCTCTCTCCAGGTTGCTTAAAGTTGTTCTCTTTCTCAATCACCATCTGCATTCATATGATAATGATAATAAAGCATTTGCCAACGTTTAACATGTTTAACATTTAAGCCAAAAAGAAATCGGTTCCCTTTTTGTCAATTGAGTGAAATTTGAAAATATTAGAAAGTATAATGGATAACTGACCTTTTCACGCTTCCCCGTGTAGACAGCAGGAGGAATTGGGTATATCTCAGCATGACGGACGGGGTCGTATCTTGATGGGAAGTAGTTGACCTAAGAATATCATGAAAGAATAAAATGCGTCACAAAAGGGTGGACTAGAATGGGAGTTCACTCGCACAATAAGGCATTAATGTCAATAAAATTGGAAGGTGCTAGTTGTTTTTCATTTGGAAAAAGAAACAATTTTGTACCTCCTCATCCCTGTGCATGAAATTCATGAAACCCTCGTGGTGATTGTTGTGGTGAGCACACTTGGGGGCATTAGCAGGGAGCTGAAGATAGTTTGGTCCGAGACGGTGTCTCTGAGTGTCAGCATAGGAGAAGATGCGAGTTTGGAGCAACTTATCGTCCGAATAGTAGACACCAGGGACCACAATGGCAGGGCAAAATGCAAGTTGTTCATTCTCAGCAAAGAAGTTATCGATGTTCTTGTTAAGGACCAAGCGACCAACTGGTTGCAGAGGCAAAATGTCCTCAGGCCAGGTCTTTGTTACATCAAGTGGGTCGAAGTCAAAACTATCTTCATGATCAGGATCGATTGTCTGGATAAAAAGCTTCCACTCTGGGTAGTTGCCAGCAGCAATTGAGTCATAGAGATCTTGGGTGGCATGGCTGTGATTAGCTCCTCCGACCTTAATTGCCTCGTCCTCCAACAGATTCTTGACACCGCAGGTGGGTTTCCAGTGGAATTTCACATAGTGTGCCTTCCCATCCTTGTTGACCAGAGTGTAGGTGTTAACACCGGAGCCTTCCATATGCCTGTAATCTTGTGGAACACCAACGTCATCAAATAGGAAGGTGAACATGTGCAAGCTCTCTGGATGGTGTGAGAAGAAGTCCACGATTCTCCAATTCTCCTGGATGTGGGACTTTGGGTTGGGCTTAAGAGAATGGACCATGTCTGGGAATTTTATTCCATCACGGATAAAGAAGACAGGGAAATTGTTTCCGACAAGATCAAAGTTACCCTGCAGTAGAAGAATGAGGTCATAATATGAATAAGAAAACCTAAAACCAATTAGAAAACAAAGCTACATGCTACATGATCTTTACGAAAACTACACAAATAAGACTCTGGCACAAGAATTCACAAAGACCCTCAAAAAACCCTTCACATAAAAAACAAAAGGCTCTTGAGAACATCGTATATAATTTCAAGTTGTATTTAGCTATCCAATATACAAGAAGTACTAGTAAATTCCTCACCTCTCTGGTGTAGAACTTCACAGCAAAACCACGAGGATCCCTAAGGGTTTCGGGGCTGCCACGCTCGTGGATTACAGTGGAGAAACGAACAATGACAGGTGTCTGGACCCCAGGAGCACGAAGGAAATCAGCACAAGTTAGGTTAGAGATATCATGGGTGACCTCAAAGAAACCCTTTGCACTCGCTCCCCTGGCATGGACCACACGTTCTGGAATACGTTCTCTGTCAAAATTGGCAAGTTTCTCCACCAAGTGGTAGTCCTCAAGGAGAATTGGACCTGCCAAAATACAAGTGAAATTCTAAGATTCTATACAAGCGGATGACCTTTACACAACTTTCTTAAAGAAAACTTCTGCAAAACCACATAATTTTATCTATATATTGAGCTCACCAAATATAAACCATCCTTTAATTTCTCACCACTAATCTTGTTCATCCCCACCCAAAGCATACAACACACAGAATCCAAAAGGATTACTGTAAACCAAGGAAACTGCCAGTCGATACTAGAATATGTCGGTCATAATTTTTTCTGTAAGCCTAAAAATGCAATAAATTATTAGTTTCACTTAAAAGTCAACAACTTAAAATGGTTCAAAACTATATCATAAATGGCACCTTGAGAGGAAAACAAAAGGTTCACCAATCAACACCTAGGTATATTTAAACCAACAATAACAATTAGAATAGACACTTCAAACAAGAAGGGGAAAAAAAGTAACACTAAATTTATAATAACACAACGATAAGTGCTTATCAGAAAATTAATTGCTTAAATCCAAATTTCAATGAAGAATACACGCAAAACACTCACATAATTCCTTTGTTTTTTTCCCCCAAAAAAAGAAGATGTCAAAACTTTCTACCTCTTTGTCCAACGGTCAAGGAAGAGTTGTTGTTCCAGACAGGAGCACCGGAGTTGGTTGTGAAAAAAGGTGCGTTGTAAGCACTTGAAGGACGGTACTGACTCACAAAAACCAAGAAATGATGAGCAAACAAACGCAATCAAATTTTGTTCAGCAACAACTCTAAAACACCAATCATATTTGTTCAATCAAAAACAAACATATTCTTCAATCATTTCTTATAACCTAATTCATCCCCATAATTCTGAAGCACAAAGCCTTCAACAATAACCAGCTAAAACTCCATCAATAGTGGTTCCGGAACAGAAAAATCCTTCAGTACTTACCTAATTTCTGGTTCAAACATGCTAAAACCCCAATCATATTGGTTCTATCAAAAAAAAAAATATATATATATATATATATATATATATATTTATGCTAATTCTTCTTCGTTCTGAAACATAAATACTTCAATAACAACGTTAACCTTAAACCTAGAATTCAATACAGGATTGTCTAATCAAACCGAATCAACTTAAAGCAACAAACCTTACACAAAAAATAAAGTAAGGCAACTGATTTTGATTAGATTAGAGAAACGAGAAATGAGTACCTTGTAGGGATCCATGGAGGTGAGATCAAGGCGGAGGAGAGAGAATGGAAAATTTTAGAGAGAGAAATATGAGAGAGAATTGGGCGTGTGGAATAAAATGCAAATACGAGTGGGTGAAAATTTATATCGGGCGTGTGGCATTTATAAATAGTATAGCATATTTACCGAAAAAAAGTTTCCCAAATTCCCAGACTCGACCATTATTGATCGTTATCTCTATCTCTGCGAATTTACAAACAGACTGAAAAATGACGTCAGCTTTTACAACAATTAATTTTTATTTTTGGCTATTTTACTAATTCAGCGTCTTGTTGACTCTAGGGTCGCTATTTTTATATCAGCATCTCGGACCGACTTTGGCGCCATGTCGTTCTTTTTACGGTTTTTTTTTAGTTATGACTATTTTTTACTACATATAAACAAGGAAAATAATGTTCTTTGCACCTTTTTTTAGTTATTTTTATTTTTTACTATATATAAACAAGGAAATTAATTAAATTTAATTTTAAGTAGATTTGAGGTGAATATACTACAGTCAATACATCATTTCACATCATTAACCAAAAAAATTGATAAATAGATTAGAATCGTTCTTTGTTTTTTTACTCAAGAGATGTGTTATTGGTCGAAAATAGGACATGAATGTGTATAAAATCTAATGCTAATTAGAGTAGGAGGCGTGCGATAATATACAGCTAGAATCGTAAAACATAAAGAAACTTTTTATCATATTGTAATGAGTTTGTCATTTTTTAGGAGCTAAGATAAATTATATCTATAACCTATAAGAAAGCTAATAGAATTGCTTAAAATTTGGCCACTTAAGCACTGAGATTTGTCTAGCTTTAATATGTCTATTGTTGAACATAACGCTTTTGCTTAATGAAAATACTCTTTATCGGGGGGAAAAACTGTAATAACTGGTAGTCTAATAGGGTGTTTGAAATGGTGGTTAGAACTATTGGTTAGAATTGTAAACACTATAGCATATGATAACTTTTCACTGTAGCAGCTTTTTTTCTTTTTACTATAACATGTGAGAGCTTTACACTGTTTCTATCTAACTAAAAAATTAGTTAGAACCAATTTTATCAAACAGATTATAGGTTATCATTTATGAAACAATTGTATAAACGCCATCAATTTTTGGTATGTATATGTATTATAAGTGATCACTGAAATAAGAAACAACTTTAGATAAGATTAAAACAAGTATTATTTTAATCACAAAGTTTAGTTAACAACTATATAGAAATTTTGGACAGCTCTTATCATTCATCGTGTTACTTCTATGATTTATCCTATCAATTTATAATGTTAACAAACAACATGTCATGTATATGGAACTGAATGATGAAAAGTGTGAATGTTTTAAATAACATGTAAGTGCATAAGCATGATTGGTAGATAATTCTAATCTAACATAATTTTATGTGGACTAACTATCATCAACACTTTGTATTTGCGCTAGTGGGCTAACTTTGTCTATTTTGCAAAAGTGGGCTTCCTTTTTATCACTCTTAAATGTGTTTGGATAGTGGTTGTTTAAATTAAAAAAAAAAAAAAAGAAAAGAAAAAGAAAAAAAGCATTCGGCTATGTATCAACAAAACCCCTGAAAGTTTATTATCTTTTTACCATTCATCCATTTTATTATCTGTTTTCTTATGAAACTAATTTCTTGGTTTTTTGTATGAACCATGTTGTCCATATCTGACGATATTATCACGTCAATATATAGCGTGAGAAGGCGAGGTTATATATTCAACATACTCGCCTAAACTTCACTCATGACTTATTTTGAGGTTAAAAAAGGAAAATTAAAAAAAAAAGATATGGGACCCACAAACGGATAGGCGAGGTATTTTATATGGCGAAGAAAATCAAGGAAATGAGGAAAAAGGTAGAGAAAAAATGTTAAATTTTTTGAGAACGTCAAGGATTGAGGCTTCCTTATCCTGGTTTTGGTTTTATGCTTCGTCCTGTCACAACCGTTAGTGACGTGGATGACGTGGCCCATTTGGGATCTGCCACGTTTGCACAAAAGGGCTCGAAACGTTTGCTCCTTGCAAAAGTAATCCACGATGTGCCTTGGAGCGCAGTTTTGGTGTTTTACGAGGAATAGACTAACAGGGGTTTGGCGATAAGGTTATGGAAATGGGCCGTGAGGGTCAGCCACAAAAAAGCCTTCTTTTCTGGGCCCACTTATTCTTTTGGTCTCTTTTCTTTTTGTTTAGAAAAAAAAAAATTACAATACGTGTCTAAATTATTGTTATAAAAGTAAAATTAAACATAATATTCAAAATATCTTAAAAATATTCTTAATAATATAGTAACTATTTTAATGATATTATATATTGTACTATATAATTACATATAAATAATTTTAATGATATCATTATAAGACATTTGTAAAATTTTTACAAATTAGAGTCATATTTTAATTCAATAAACATAATTGGGCCAATTGTATCATTCACCCTAGAAAAAATTACAATATGTGTTCAAATTATTGTTATGAAATTAAAATCTAACACAATATTTAAAATATATTAAAAATATCTTTAATGATATAGTAATTATCTTAATGATATTATATATTATACTATATAATTACATATAAATAATTTTAATGATATCATTATAAGAAATTTGTAAAATTTTTACAAATTAAAATCATATTTTAATTTAATAAACGTAATTGGGCCAATTCTCTTATCAACATTTTGCTTATTCACATTTCACTAAACATTTCAAGAAGAAAAAAATTAAAACCAAAAATATCGCCTTCATGAAATAAATTACAGCCAAAAATAATAAAAAAAAAAAATGAAATATCATGCCAAATATTTATACAATCTGGACTTTGCTACTAAGGACAACCAATCATCATTTTTTTTATTTTTGTTTTGTTCTAGCAGGAAAAACCAATGCCATTCTAAGATTTTCATTTTTGTCGTTTTTGGGTTCTCTTATAGAAATAGAAACAGAAGAAAAAAGCACTGAAGTTCGGCTTTTAGGGACCGATTATTATTAATTAATAGAATTTAGGCTTCATTTACTATTAACCGAGAGACGGAGGGGGCGAGGGCCAGGGAGACATCACAGATCCCACCTAAGACCTTGCCGATTATATATTACATTATTTAATTATTGATATATATTTATGTGTGTTAAAATTAAAGGATACGTGGTATTTTGAGTAATTTTAATGATCTATTTTGTTGGAAATTATTTTATATTTTTCATCAATAGGGCAAGTTGAAGGGGGAAAAGAAGAGAGAAATAAGCCAACAAAAAAAAAAAATCTGGTTTCTGTCGTGCAAGGCATTTAAAATATATAAACTTGGTGGCAAATTTCGTTTTCAGCCCCCTCACTAATATTGGTTGCATTATTTATTTCTCATTTTTCTATTTTTTTTGGAGGACAACATTTCTTAGAGACTTGAGATTTTTGGCCCTCCCTTGTAACAACAACAACAAGAATAATATAAAAAGGGTGATTGCAACAAACTTTGTATGAAAAGAGTGCCTTTTTTTTTTTTTTTTGGAGAAGGGTGCTTCCTTTCTAGCACCAAATATACAAATAAAAGTGAAGTGTGCAAATTAAAAACAAAAGTAGTTAGCATTGCAGGTCAGATCGTGTATACTTAATTCTGAGTAATAAATTAGAGAATGGAGATAGTGATGTGTATTGGCTTTGGAGTACCAAGTTGCTCCAAGTTGACTAGTCCACTTGTAGAATATATCACTTCTTCACATTTTATTATTGACATCTTTTATAGTCTAAAAATTTGCTGCCTTCAATTTTCTGTATGATTTTTTCTTCAACAGCCCATTTGTTTGTGGGTTTAAATCACAATTCAACTTTTTTTTGTTACAGTATTTTCTCTATAAGAAAGATTGATTTTTCTTCAAACTCCAAACGAGTGTTAGTTTAGTTTCAAACGTGTCATTATGTTTATGATATATCCATTTATTATTGGCATGAGAAAACCGATTCTGACTGACCTTATTCGTGAAATATATGAATTGCCAAAGCCAATCCCAAATTGCATCACATCTTCTCCTCTTCAAGTGCATGAAATACTGCAGAAAACAAAAAAAAAAAAATTGATTTTTGCTTGTTGGAAACAATTGGCAACATTTTTTGTGTCAAGGCATACGACTAAAAAGTTCGGTAGAAGAAGTACCAGTTTTTTCAGGTGTGACTTTGCTGTACAAGTTGCTGAGCTGAAGGATATATAGAATTTTACTTATTTACCTGATAATAATAGAAGTAAAACATTAGAAGAATCAAGGGAAAAAAGGGAAAATTCCTGTTTTTGTAATTGAAACACACGAGGTTAATTCGTTCACCTGGTGATGAGAGAACAAAGATATGGCAAAATTCAATTTGGCCGAGCGGAATGAAGTGAAGCAAAAGCATTCAAGAAAAGGAAAACAAGAAGATGTATATATATATATATATATATAAAAAATACTGGTTTATATACAACAACCAGCGTTAATTAGATTGATAAATATGGTACATGAGAGAGTTTTGGAACATGAAATAAACACAAACATTCAAAGGATTAACAATATTATTATTCATCCTTCCATTCCATGTATATAACCAGCTCTCTTCTTTCTAGCTCATTGTCGTCTTCTTCTTCTTCTTGTTGCACGCTCTAAGAAGCTTTAAAAACAAATCTCTTAGATACTTGGCCGCATATTCAGACGAGAAGCAACCTTCTGACCGAGAGACTTGTCCGTCTGTAACAAAACAATACCAACAAAGAACACGAAAAATCAGTAAAACATCACTGCTTTGCTGTAAGCATGAATTAATCCAGTTTTATTAACTGAAAAAGGTTGGATGGAAGCTGACCTGAGTCAAGTAGGAGATCCAGATGCTGCGAACCTCGTGCGTGACACGGTGGTCAGCCAAGACATTGACCCATCTTTTGATGAAACGCTCTTGCCTGAAAAAGTCAGACGCAAATTTAAGTTTCAATATTCTTTTAAGGCAGTAGTAAGGACCACGGGTAAAAATGAGTACCTGTCTGGTGCCCAAGATCTGTATCTAATTCCAGGTTGTGTGAAGTTGTCCTCCTTTGGAATAGTTCGCTGTATTTGCATTCACCAAAAAAAAAAAGTCGTTCGATTGGAAAACTATAGTTGGTATACTTATGATTCAGTCAAAAGATTACAAAATTCATGTGATAATAAATTACCCTTTCACGCCTTCCATTGATGATAGCAGCAGGAAGAGGGAACCTCTCGGCGTGGCGGACAGGATCATACCTTGATGGGAAGTAATCAATCTAAAAGCAGAAGAAAAACATTTGTTTAGAACCAGTCTAAATCAGCTAGAAAATTATAAGCTATTGAAGCCAATGAGTAATGGGAAAAACTTTAAAAGGAAAAACTGAAGAGGCCAAGTACCTCCTCGTCCCTGTGCATGAAGTTCATTTTACCATCATAGTGGTTGTTGTGATGAGCACACTTGGGAGCATTAACTGGGAGTTGCAGATAGTTCACACCGAGACGGTATCTGTGAGTGTCACTGTAAGCGAAAAGACGGGCCTGGAGCATTTTGTCATCAGAATAGTGGATGCCAGGGACAACATGAGCAGGGTTCATGGCAAGCTGCTCATTCTCAGCAAAGAAGTTGTCAATGTTCCTGTTGAGGACCAGGCGTCCAATTGGCTGCAGAGGGACGACGTCCTCGGGCCAAATGGTCGTGGTGTCAAGTATGTCAAAGTCGAATTTGTCCTCGTCCTTGGGATCAATAGTTTGGATATAGAGTATCCATTCAGGGTAGTTTCCAGCTGCAATTGATTCATAGAGATCCTGAGTGGCATGGCTGTGGTTGGTTCCTCCAATTCTAATGGCATCTTCCTCTAACAATGACTTGACTCCGCAAGTGGGCTTCCAGTTGAATCTGACAAAGGTTGTTTTCCCAGCCTTGTTGATGAAAGTGAAGGCTTGAACACCAAACCCTTCCATGTGCCTGTAGTCAATGGCAAAGCCAAAAATTTTTCTTAGCAAAACCACATTGTGAAGAACATAATAAAGACTTAGTTATAATTTTTTTTCTCAGGTAATTGGAGGAGAATTTGGCATTTTAAAATCTGAGTAAGGTATGTGCCCCCGACCGAGATATATTAGCTTAACCCTTACCTGTAATTGATTGGGATACCGACATCGTCGAAAAGCCAACCGAAGGTGAGCATGCTTTCAGGGTGGTAGGACAAGAAGTCGAGCACCCTCCAGTACTCTTGGATGTGGGACTTGGGGTTGGGTTTGAAAGCGTGGATCACGTCCGGGAATTGCATCCCATCACGGATGAAAAACACGGGGAAGTTGTTTCCCACAAGGTCAAAGTTACCCTGCCAATACAAAGAACTAGGTCACATATCATGAACACAGTAGAGGAACTTAAAAATAATTTACATATATATTTATCGGGAACTTCAGCTAAGTTAGCTAGTAGCAATATTCATATACTCCTTATCGAAAAGCTACATATACCAATAAAGAGCCATGTCACGTAAGTTACCAATCAAAAATCCTTAATTATACCTCTCTGGTGTAAAATTTGGTTGCAAAACCACGAGGGTCTCTAATGGTTTCAGGGCTTCCGCGCTCATGAATGACGGTGGAGAAGCGGACAATGACAGGTGTCTGAACTCCGGGGGCTCGGAGGAAGTCGGCGCAAGTGAGGTGAGAGACATCATGTGTCACCTCAAAGAACCCCTTGGCAGTGGCACCCCTGGCGTGGACAACGCGCTCCGGAATCCTTTCTCTGGTGAAGTTGGCAATTTTCTCCACCAGATGATAATCCTCCAACAGAATTGGACCTGCCCATTAACAACATTAAAAACACAAATGAATTTCTGTACGATGCTAAGAACGAAGTTTATGATTTGATGACACTAAATTATGGCGCTTCACTTAAAATAATAATATTAATAATAATAAAAAATAAAGAAAAAGAGCAAACCGTGCAGACCTTTTCTCAAACATGTTATGGGCGACAGTTGAGAAAATTTGGGTCGTTTGTTTTCTATTTAGTTATATACCGTATACGCTAAATTCACATAAAATTAAATAATTAAGCAAAAAACTTCACAAAGAACAAATTAACAGATGCCAATATTCGTAAACCAGTTTCGTCCATTTGTATAATTTATTTATGTTTATAGTCAAACGTTTGATTCCCTCCCTCCCTCCGTTTCCCGCCAAATGGAACGACATGTAGACTGGGCCCATAGACAAGCCCATGAACTCCACTTCTCGGTGTAAACGAAAGTAAATTACGTGATATACCACTTTTTTGACTCTGCTATTGTTTTTTACCTTTTTTCTTTTTTATTTATACCATTTTTTTATCATTTTTTAAGCTCAAAAGACAACAAAATACCAAATAACACACATTTTGCATTTCTAATTCAAAATACTTGTGTTTAATTATGTTTTTATACTTTTTAAAAACGATATGTTCACAACTTTTTTCTTAAAAATGATAGCATTATCACAGAAGTTGAATTTCTCTGGCCCATAGATCGAGCTAGCCGAGCTAAGCTCATTTAAGAGGCGAACAGGACCAGCTTATATCTTGATTTGGACCATGATTTATTGGGCTTCTTTGTGCAATCGGTACATATGTGTGAATTAAAATATGCTACCTGAAAAAAAAAAAACTTTTTGAAAAAAAACCATAAGCCACTTGTTTTTTTTTATAATTTTACTTTTGGAGTGATTCTTATGAGTAGCATATGGTCTAAAAGTTTTTTTTACAAGTGAGAATTAATAAAGAGGCAATGGGCATAAATATCTCAAACAGTACGCTGAAGTTGGATAAATAAGTACCAGGCCTAAATGGGGTTGGTGGGCTCTTGGTCGATTCTACTTTGAAAATCAATGGCAAGGTCTGATTTTTTACAATACAAGTAACTTTTTTATTCAGTAAAAAAATTTACCGGATAAATTTACTGAGCAAATTTTTTATTTACAGTTATTTACTACAAATATTTTCAAATTTTGCTATTTATTTAGAATAAGTTTTATAAAAGCGTTGCTTACCACAATTTCTCAAATTTTACAAATGCTGCCCCTTTAACTCGCTTTTTCAATTTTGTGTTGTTCTCATACCTTCTTTAGTTTTATATGTATAACAAGGACGATTTCAAAAGTTTTTCTTGCGTGTTATTCACCCTATAACAAGTATGGTCGGGTTTCGGCTCATGTGTCTCTTTTTCTTGAAAAATGCTCAAAAGTATGATGCTAACCCTATTATGAGACCCCATCTTCTATAGTGTATAGTGTTCAGTGCTATCTGTGGTATTGTTCTTGTTTTATGTCATCCTAATAATATCAAGTCACATCAATTAAAATATTTTAACATGATATAATAGTATGATTCTCCTATTTTTCTCAACTTTGTTTTTATATACAACTTTTCTGCTTTTTTTTTTTTCTAACGCTTTATTTTCAGTTCAACTTGTACGTGCAAATACAAAATTCCAATTTTACCCTTCCAAGCATCTTAAAGTTTTTAATTGTTTTATTTCAAGGGTAAGTTAGAGGAATATTACTTGTAAAGACTTGAATTTCAAATTATTATTTTGTTTAAAAAGGAAGCATTATTGTCACTTTAAAAATAGTATCGATGAATTATTAGACCTCAAAAGTAGCATACAACCTATTATATTGGGATTTTTGCCCTTATTAACAAGATTCTATGTGATCCATCATATCTGTATTAGTTTATATTAGTTTTTTTTGTACTTTTTCATTTTAAATTGTTTCGATCAAATCTACCATTCAAAAACATGCATGGTAAAGGTATATCTTACCCTAACAAGCTTTTTCATTTTATGTCACGGAATTCATTGTTACGAGTACAAGAGTAATAATTTAGGAAAGAGAACAATGAATAAAATATCCAAATAAAATAAAATAAAATGAGTAAAGCCAGCTGGGAAGCAAAAATTAGATGGGAATGGGTGAACCGTGCGAGGCTTGTGCCAACCACGTCCACCCTGCTGCCGTACACTTGTAACCAAATGATAAATTAAAAGCCTTGAAAAATGACGTAATACGTACATATATACACAAATACACATACGTTTTGAAATCAAAAACAAAAACAAAAAAACAGAAAAAAAAAAAAAAAAAGAAACGTCGCTATTCAGATCGTCTCATATTGTTTGAAATTGAAAAGAACACTAGTTCCAAAACAAAAACCTAGACGTACGTGCAGCTCATATAACTAGGCCACACTTTACCAAAACTTTACCATGATGATCCCCAGATCACATGTATATATACACGTATATGTTATTTATAATTTGCAGAATATAATATTTATCCATTTTAAGAACAGATCAAGCAGTGAATAAGATCAGAAAACACAAACAAAAACCAAAAAAAAAAGCATACCTCTAGCACCAACAGTTAAGGCAGATTCGTTGTTGTAAACTGGAGCTCCGGCATTAGTGGTCATAAAAGGAGAGTTGAAAGAACTTGAAGGCCGGTACTGGTCATATAAAAAAGATCACCACTCAGCAGCACTTAGACAGACCAATAATATAATGTTATATATACACTGGATTATAATCTTCCACATATCGTTTCCAAAAATCTTGCGTCTTCATTGATTCGGTCAAAGTACTCGACGCACGGACTTAAGATTAAATTGCATGTCTGAAAAGTGAAAAGTGGTAGTACGTAGTTTGAAGATCAAGATTTTTTTAGCCGGAAAAAAATATATAAAAACTCCAACGTTGTAATTTTTTTAGTATATGATTTTTCCATACTTGAGTTGAATATTAGTGATATTTTAAACACCAGACACATACGTATGTGAAATCTTGAGGACTGTTTATTAGATAATTAAGAGTATAGATCAACTTGGATTACACACTTTTTTGTTATTTTTGTTTTTAAAAAAAAGAAGAAGAAAGATCTGATGCTAAACTGAATAAAGAAAACATATATGCGTCACTCAGAATCCCCATAAAACTATCAAACGTGCGGGAAAATTCATAATGAAGTCATCAAAAAATGAAGTTTCTTTCGAAATGGAGATTAATATAATCTAGCTTAGATTATATTTTCATGTGTGGACTAGTAACTATAAAATAATGTTACCTTTTGTGGATCCATTGCAAGGAAGGTTATTTGGCAGAGAGAGAGAGAGAGAGAGAGAGAGTAGATGAGATGACAAAGAAGAGGCAACGGCAAGGCCCTCTTTGTGTTTTTTTTTTTTTTTTGGGTGTGGCAAGCAGCTTGGTTCCACTTTTGGTGCAATTTATAAAGGCTCAATGGCTATTCCCCCTTTTTTTCACTTATTCCTACAGTAACGATAATTAGGGCCAAACAGTAAAAATTAGTCCTGATCCTAAAAACCCCACAATTATTCCAATAGTTTTGGTAATTATCCTCTGATGTCCAATTAAATTGCACAAAATAAAAGATGTTTGTGTACACAACCACATATACGTCTATGATTTCATATTTTCATAATTTGTGGGACCCACTCCCAAAAATAGAATAATAAGAATAATTTGTGAGCCCCACGAACGTGAGTCGTGACCTAGTTCCGGAAACACGAACGATACAAGTTGATGTACTAGTACTGATTTTCAGCTTCATAAAAATAAAATAAAATAACATCAGATGAAAAACTGAAAACACTTGGCAGTAGGTGGTGATGACCCATCGAGAAATTGTTTGGGAGTGGGTGAAATGGCCCATCAGGCATATGGGAATTGATCGCAACTTGTCATAATAATTCAAGCCCTAATGCTTGATAACTTCCAAGAGAAAGCAAAGGAACATTAAATATCACAACGTCGATTCATTAAAAACAATCTATACTTATGGCAGTAGTTAGACATGGTCCCATGGACCACTGGCCTACACTGGCACCGCTTGGAACTTGGATAGTGGTAAAACACGTGCTGTTCTTCAAGATAAAATTTGAAAAATTTTTAAGAGAATGATCTATCATAGGATAGTGCTTTTTAGATCCTCACATTGGTGTCTGTTTACCATTGTCTTCGTGAAAACTGTTGTAGTAATAGCATTTAGATGGCAATATAGAACAGCTTTCAGTTAAAATCATATAATTTTTTTGAAAGGAAAAATTTTCACGTCGGTTTCCTAAAGCCTCAAAAAATTGACTTAATCGGATGTGTCCTCATGTTTCGCACATGAAAGGCCCCTACTGTGAACCTTCCTTGAATCTGATAGGCAAAATTTTGAAAAAAATTACGTTACATGATGAAATTACCATGATGAAATTTGAATTTAACAAAGTTTTATGATCAGTTTGTTGACCCACTTTATGAAATTGGTGGAATGTTCCGAGTTCGTCACACCTTTTGTTATTTTTGTACCTCCCATAGCACCGATTATATTCTAACAATTATTATTGAAAATAAAATAAACTAAAATTGAAGAAAAGTCACATGTGATGTGCCAGTGATGTTGCATAATGCCGTAAAGTTTGAGGGAATATCAAACAAATGGAAAGAAACGGAGGGTGATCTTTGGGTTCTTTTACTTTTGTGTAAAACGACAAAAGGCCGAAACGACTTTCACGACGGAAGGGGGAGGGCACAGTTTGTTGATAAGATCATATATGGGTCGTGAGGTGATCTGGTTCTGTGGGCCCACTTCAATTCTTTATGTTACCCTCTTTATGAAAAAAAAAATCCATACCAAATAATTCAGCCCTCAAAGTAAATATCTTTTTCTTTTCCCCCGTAGGGCTGTGTGTCTGACGGTTGTCAGGCAGATGGGAAAGACCATCAATACTTTAATCATCGCTTGCGCTCTTGGATCCCTCTACCGCACTGCCTCTTTTAACAAGTTTTCCACTCTTTTTTTTATGTGATTTCTCTAGTGGAGACTTCGGACAAAAATATCGAGTAATAAATATTTGACTTTTAACTGTTTATAGAAAAAAATTTTAATTTAGATATCACGATTTTAAAACGTAAATAAAGATTTTTTTTTACAAACAAATCTTATTTTTTTTGCCTAAAAACTATTAAGATCTTCTGTACTTAAATTTTAAGAATGGTTCATACATTGTGATTTTTAGTCTCTTTTTTAGTTTAGTATGAAATCTAAAAAAAAAATTATCGTTTCAATAGTAATTCCTGTCTAGTTTCTCAAAGAAAAAAAAAAAGTCTAAATGTATTTTTTTTAACGATCTTAATTCTTACAAAAAAACAAAATAGTCTCATTTTTGGCATAAAAAACTGTTAAGCTCTTCCGTACGTAGCTTTTATGGTATGCTTCGTAGGAAGAAGGGAGTGGGGAGGGAGAGAAATAGAGGGGGGCATCCTTGGGTGGGAGGGAGGGAGGGAGGGAGGGAGACAGACAGAGGAGCTCTTGTCTTTTGTTTGGTTGGAGTGAAAGGAGGAGGGAAGACAGAGGTGGAGGGAGACCTTTTCATCATTTTGTGTCTCTCCATTTATGAGGAATCCGTATAATTCACTTTTAAAGGTTTAAAAATACTATTTTTTTCTTATAAAATATACTATAAAATAATAAAAATGATAATATAATAATTAAATATATATCTATTAATCTATCCTTTTATTTAACTCACAATTTCTCTTACCAAATAATACAAAGGACCTCTCTAACTCTCTCCATCCCTCTTGCTCTCTCCTTCCTTCCTTTCCTCCCTCTCTTCTACCAAACGAGACCTTAAGAGTAGTTCATACATTGTGCATCTCTCGTTTTAGTTAGTCGGATCTCAAAGGAAAAAAAAGTGTTTAAATGTACCTTTTTAACCATCTTTTGGTCAATTCCATATAAATGCACTCAGTAAAAGCCGATATCCCAAGCACTGTATAAATCCTTAAACTTTAATTAAAAAAAGAGTGTATGTTTGATGCAATATTCGTGTTTGCTGACTCAAAACAATTTATTTTGGGTTTTATTTTTTATTTTTATAATTTTAGTTTTTCCTTTTCTTTTTTTCTTTTTGTTTGCTTTTTTTTCCTTTTCTTTTTTTTCGGTCCTCCCAACTTTCTTGCTTGCATCTTTAATACTTCATTGTTGTTTTTTCTCACCACACAATGCTTTTATGTCTTTTGCTTTTGTGCTTTTTAGCTTTCTTTATTTTTATAATTTTTTTTTTTTACTTTTTTGCTTTTTGGTTGAGGCTTTATCTGTTCATCGTAGTCTTATACCTGAAGCTTTCTTTCTGTTTAACTCCCCATCTTGACATCTTACTTTTTTTTCTTTTTTTTTTTTAAACTCTATTGTTTATCATTATCCCTTACAAATAATATTTTATTTTTTCCTTTTTATTTTTTGGATATTTTGCATTTTTTGTTATCTTTCTTTCTTTTTCAGGGTACTACTTTTTTCTTTTGTTTTTTTCCCTTTTCACTTTTTCGATGTTTTACCATACTCTATGTTTCCTTACTTTTTTGATGTTTTACCCTACTCTATGTCTTTTTTTTTTCTTTAAAACTCTATTTGTTTATCATTGTTTTTATTTGTTTAAGAGATTGAAACTATATATATTATAAATTTTAAGGTAATAAGACATTAAAAAGTTAATATTAAGTATATGTTTGAAAGCTTGGTTCTAACTAATTGTTTTTGTTCTAATTGAAACTCTTATTTAGTCGAATAGAGGTTAAAATCGAGTCTTAATAGTTAGAACTACTTTTGATTTAAACAAATATTTTGACAAACTTATCAAACATAAGTTAGAACTAAAAATTTTAGTTTTAACTCATTTTTTTTAGTTCTAATTAATACTGATTCTCATCAATTGGTTCTAACTAGGCTCCTAAATAGAAAATAAAGGTTAAAGCATGACAAATGCATAAGTTCAATTACTTTTGCAATTTTTTTCTTTTTGATTTTTAAATAATTTTTTTCTTCTATTTACTCTTTTATTTAAAAGCCATGTCATAAAAACTTCAATTATCACTAAATACGTGCATAGCACGTACTTAAACTAGTGAAGAAAAAAATTGGAATTCTGTTTAATTTTACTTGATCCATATATATAGTATGTGCTAGTTAACTTATGGTAGAATTACAAATATATCTCAAATTTTAGGATGAAAATATACATAAAAAAGTTGTGGGGTGTTCACTTAGAAGAGCTCAAAAAAGTTTTAACAAATGGGATCATTTTTAGTTCTCATTCAATGGCTTAGATACGAGTCATCTGCCTATTTTGTGTTGGGGGCAAGAGATGCATGCTGGTTTTATTTTTGAATTTAAGCAACTGTTGGAAACTAAGAACGAAGATCACTTGGCCAAAAAAAAAAAAAGCAAAAAGAAAAAACAGAACAAAAAATAAAGACTTGGACCGCCTACAAGGATTTCCATCAAAAAAGGGAAAAATTCAATTTATAATCATTTTTTCCATTTCCTTGTTATTTTGCTAATATAGCTTGGTGTATCATGATCGAGGAAACTAATGTCCGAATTAAAAGTGGTCACGTGTTAGATCATAAACAACATTATTACTACATATTTATAATACTATTCTAGTAAGTTGTATTCACATAAAAAAAGATATTAAATTATATGAAGTCAATATCACCTCCAACCTCTCTTTCTCTACTACGAACACCCTTTGGTGCAAATAGCTTTGGAATATGGTCGCCGGTCTTTTTATCAATACTGTTCAAAGAAGTTACCCCACGAAATTAATCACTAATCAGTATTTCCCAACTCCAGCTGGGATCAGATCCTTTCCTTCTGGGAAAAAACTTCTGAGTTGGGATCTGTGCACACATTGACCATAAATCCATCAAACGATCTTTTGGGACTTATCGGATGAGAGATTACGAGTGTTGCAACCTTTTGAAATTGTTAGATCGGTTAAAAGTATTATTATTTTTTGTATATTTGATATTTAAAAAATAAATACCTAATAATAGGTATTTTTTTCAGTTTGTACAAGAGAAATTGTCTTTTATTATTGATGAAAACAATTATTTTAACTATTGAATTAGTTTTTTTATATCCATTTTAATTACATAATATAATATTATAAAACCGTTTTTAATCACAAATAAACTGTTAAAAAAATAATTTACAAGTAGAACAACAGTTACTGCAAATAGTTAAAAAAGATAGTTCTAACAGTCTTTGCAGATGAATATATATATGTTCGAGATTTCTGCGTTGCGTGGTATGAGTTGCTCAGTCACGGCAACTTAGTTAGTCAATTAAATGAAAATATCTAAAGTTCATTCACCTGATCAAGATTCAAGACTAAAACAATCATAAAAAGCAGGAAGATATCACATATTAAAGTTTAAAAAGAAATTAAAGGCAGAATGAATTCAGTACAGAGTCATATCTTCAATTATGATTTTAACTGCCTTACAGTCTACGATTATCCTGATATATATGTTTGGCTGCATTGGCAGCTAGAGACTCTGGTAATTCTCATTCACTAATTTCTATTTAAGTATAACAAATAAGATCATAATTAGTCGGAGAAGAAGCTACATAGACAAGAAAAGGGATTTACAATTTCATTTTTTCGTACTTACTTTGAAGGAAGGGGAAAAAAAGAAGCAAAAAAAATCCTCGCGCCGTTAGTTGTTGAACTTGACCGCAACTATTTATCAAATGAATGCAATTAAAATTTATTTATTATACGTCCAATAGTATCAAAACTATCCCTAAGACTATTATTTTATTGCATCTTATTTTTCTTTGCACCCCAACCATTTTATTTCTTATTATTTTAACGTTCTTTTTTTTTTTTTTTGAAGCTTCAAGCATGAAGCATTTTCATATATAAAAGAAACTTTTATATTAAAAAATGTATTAAAAATATTATATCTACTAATTATATTTTCTAAAAATATTATTTATTTTTTTATCACATTTAGAAATTTAGTAAAAAGAGCAAGTTAATAAATAATCATATAAACTATTAGACGATACTATATTATTTTAACAATCGTGCTTTTGATGTAGCCTATGAAAAAAGATAAAAGAATAATTGTGGTGAATAATAAAGAAAGTTCAACTTACCTCCATATGATTTTTTTAGATTAATCATTGAATGAAAAAAATTTAGGTTTTGTCACAAAAAGATTTATACATTAGGAGCTTGCTTATGTAAAGAGATGACATATAGGTGTGTGGAAAAAAAAAAAGATATATCATTAGTTTTTATTTATTAAAAAAATATTTAATTATCTAATAAGGTTGTTTTTTTTTTTTTCATTCTATTGAAAGATTTTTTTCGTAATATAAAAATTTGTTTCTTAAAAATGTGCAAATAGTCAAGTAAGGCGAGTAAATACAGCCACAACTGCGATCAATAAAAACGATAAATCAACAGTCAGTTATGTGGCGCACACGTGATTGACTAAGAAAGTGAGTGATTATGCAATTTCTTGTTGGCTCTCAATGGGTGGAGGAGCCAATATTGGGCTTAAGAAATGACAGTAATTGACAGCCAATAATGGAATTAAAGATGCCAAAGGTACATGCAAATGGGAATTGACAAAGAACCACCAAGTTGCGGGGGGACAAAAAAGCAGAGAGTGAGAGGGTAAATTCAATAAATGGGGATGTATTCTTTTTTCTTTTTTTCTTTCTCCTGAAAACTTGCCTTAGAGTTAGAAAAAAAAAAAGAAGACAATGTGTAGTTTTGAGTTCTCAGATTACAACAGAACTTTATGAAACTTTGATGGTCCGTTATTGTAGAGTGTCATTTAGAGTATCTTTTCAATGTTAACCAAAGTTCTCCCCTTTTTTTCCTTTCCAATTTTTTTGAGAAAATTTTAAAGTAGACTGAAAAAAAAATTAAAAAACCTTAACAATAGTGTGCAATCTTGAATTTTGGATTATATTAGAATAAAAAAAGTATCCAATTAAACAGAATTTGATAAAAAAAACTTAAGGGTTCCTAACTATTGATTACTGACAGGATCAATTCACTCTCTCTCTCTCTTCCCCCAGAAAATTGAAGGAGTTAGAAAAGGATGGATAACGACGGAAACACCACAAAACATGGAAAAGCATTCACAAAAGGTGAAGTTATTTTCTCCGGGACCATAAAGTGGACCACAGGTAAAATATTTTGTCACAAGCTCGTGCTTTGAAATACCGTATCAGAGTTTGGACCATTCTAAGATAGTTTTTGTCTTGTTCACCCAGAAACCATAAAAGTCGTCATTTGAAAAGACAATCTTACCCTTGCCTTGAGAAAATCTTTGAGAAGATGCGATCATGAAGGCTATGAAATCAAGGTTTTAGAAGGTGGTGAGAACCGTAAGTTAGAACCACTTTTATTGTAGTATGTGAGTGCTTTACATTATTCATAATTAAGTTTGTGGTGGAAACCGTGTCATCCAAACACCGTGTCAATCTCCCTATACACATCATAATTGCATAATATTCCTAGCGCCTCCAAGCTTACAGGGTTTTTTTTTTTTTCAAGTTATTTTCCTTTTTAACTATTGTAAGATAGGAAAAGACTTAATTAATTCAATGTGTTCATATTTAAATATAGAAGGGTATACGTGATCAGTTCTTTCAATACGTTGTAACGATAAGATAACGTTGATGAGTATGAAGCACAAGGGATAAGATATCCACGACACATATCACGATTGACTGGAGAGTTTTTCTGATGTGACGTACATGATAATTAAGAGCAAAATTTCATGTATCCATCTAGATTATGACAATTTGAAGTTATGGATTTTTGAGTCGATTGCAATAATATTTCCACCGTACTCATCTTTGTTCTCTCAACGTCGAATACTTTTTTTATCATGTATAGTACATGAAAATTCTCCTACGATAAATAACGAGGCACAAAAAAGAGATGCTTCAAGCACACAGGGTATATGGCATCATGTCCAGCTGCTTCTTGGTTTGTTGTTGATCCACGTGGGTTTGGTTGCACGGGTGAAGCCAAAAAATATTAGTGAAAAGAGGAGGAAAGAACGGAGAATGATTGAACCAATGAGATGAAGTAAATAAAAAATGTAGCACTTTAAGAAGAATAAAATATAATTTTAAGAGGGTCGTGACTTGGATGAAAAACAATTTTTCAAGAGGGCAAAGTACAACTTTTAAAAAAATTTGATATAGAAAATTAAAAAAAAAAGATTACGGACCAGCCACCCACTTCTGTTCGTATATGATTACGCTTGTTTTTGGTGCCCCTATTATGTTGCTTTTTAGAACATGTTTTTGAACTAATACGATCGACTTATTAGACAACTAAATTGTCCCCATTTCAAATTTGATTCTCATTGGAGCTAAAATGGTCCAACTGTTTGGCTCAAAAGCCGGGTCGCACCAAATGTAAATTGACAAAATTGCTCTTTGTTTTACTGATTTTTGCTCACTAACGAGCTAGCTCATGCCCTGCCTGTTGTCCTCCTGGCTCGTTGCAGTATTTTTGAGCACCCAAAAAACATCATACTATAGCTAAGGAAAAAAAAAAGTCATATTTCATAGACAATGTTATTATTTTTTTTTTCCAGGACCATGTTATTAACTGTAATTGGATATTATTGCTCAAGATTTGATATTATTCAAGACAAGTCTTGGTAAATTAACTTGAAGGCCAATCAATCACAAACTAAAAGATTTTTCAGTACGATAATGTTAGGATCCCAATTAATTTAACAAATATAAAAGGGCGAATGCGATATCAATTAATTTTCTATAAATAGATTCAACAATTGAAATTTTTAAACTCCACTTAAAATGCCCGCTCTCTTTTTGAGAATATGTTAATCTAGGACTGTTCATGGACGGGTTCAATGAATAGTGGGTGGGTAACGGGCGGTTTGGGAGATAATAAATTTTTCAAAATTTCAACTTACAACCGCCCAATACTGTAGCGGGTTGGGTGGGTAAAAGTGGGCGTTTTAGCGGATAGGTAAAATGGTTTTTAATCCTTTTTTTTTCTTTTCCTATCAATTTTGTAACAATTTTAGAAATTATTCTGCATATCAAACTCTCACAATGTTGGTCTTAAAGGGCAAAAAAAAAAAAGAAATTAAAATAAAACTCATGATGAAATGAGAATATAATAATAAGTTTCAAATACTATATTAGTCTAAAATGGCAATATAAGTGGGAAAAAAAAAGAGAAAAAAAAAGTCTATAGCATGAAAAACCATCCTAAGAAAATATATCTTCAAAATTATCACGGTTCCAAAAAATAAATTTAAACTCATATAATGTTTTTCCTAACAAGCTTTACAATAAGAAGGATGTGCCATAACATTTGCTTTCAACTCTTCATTTCCATATAATTGCATATAACAATAATAATGAATAATGATAATCACACTTAAAAAGTTCAAATAATTATAAAAAAGGGAAAATATAAATATTTAATTTGCATCAAAATAGCAGGTGGACGGGTTGTACCCACTACCAAAAAATTCAAAACCGCCCCTGCCTGCTAATGAAGGCGGGCAAGGTAGAAAACCTATCCAAAATGTGTAGGTGATGACATGGACCTGTTTTATTAGATAGGACGGGGGTGGGGTGACTGATTTAAGTAGTTTGGCGGTTTTGGCGAACAACCCTATGTTAAAACACCCTTTCATTTTGTTATACTTGTACCTTTTAAAAAAATTGGAAAAAGTTTTGCAACTAATAGGGTGTTTATGAGATGAGTTTAAACCACCAGTTTGGGTTTAAGAACTGTAGTATGTGATAGCCTTATATTGGAGCTTCTTACTGTAACATGTGAGAATTTTACACTATTTACAGTTCAAATCAATGATTTAAACCATTGTTCCAAACACCTTATAAATTGCTTTGCTCGCTAGGAACTAATCAATCAAAGTTATCTTTTGTTTTTTCAAGAACCATTTTTTTCAAGCATATTTGTTTTCTTGCAACACTTCATGTGTTTTTTTTTTTTTTTTTTGCTAAAAAAATTATGCTTTAGTTAATTATCTTTTTTCGTGAGTGTTTGGGAGCCAAATTGAAACTTAAACACTATAATATGTAAAAGCTTTACATTGTAGTAGTTGATATTTGATTCCCAAGCACTAAAGTTATGTTTGATATACCATATTGTATTGTATAAGGTGTATTAGATTGTATCGTATTGTGCTATGTAATCATAATACAATAGGGTGTTTGATGCATAATATATTGTAAATGTAATTTTATTAAAGTCTAAGAGGCCAAAATGTAATTTTTTAAAAATTTTAGGATCAAAATGTAATTTTATAAAAAATAATAGGTTAAATATGAGTTTTACAAAAATATAGGATCAAAAATATAATTTTTAAAAATATGAGGTCAAAATATAATTTTAAAAAGCTGATGGGCTAATATGCAATTTTAAAAAATATAAATTTGCCTCAATTTTTAGAAAATTATCAGTTACGGCCCAATTCTATGTTGACCTAACCCCAATATATGTATTGGATTCAACTTCAACAAAAATCATAAACTCAATATAAAATAATACAATACAATACACTAAAAATAAGTCATATTCTATAATCTGTATTAACTTATACAATACACTGATTATACCAAGCATTGTATTAGTATACTATTATACAATATGGTGCTTTAATATGATGCACAAAATATAACCTTAGTAATTTTTATATTCTAATTATGCTTAATTACCAAAAAAAAAAATTGTAAAAAAAAAGTTGTAAAAAACTGAAAAAATAGATAAAACTACGATATTGTTTACTGTTTATTGATTCTACCAAACGCGCATCTAAAGTCTAATCCGAAAATTCAAATCCAAAAGTCTGAGTTAATCCATAAAACAAAGGCTCGTTAAGGATAACTGTTTTGGGAGATTGAAAATTTCATCGAGTGTTTGGCGTTGAGATACATTAAGGTCTGCGTAAGATCCTTCTTTGCCAGAGCCCCCTTTGTTGATTGAAACACGCTAATACCTTATGCCATCTAAATGTACCGCATTTGCAATCTTCCTCATTCTAGCGAGTTTTTGACTTGGAACTCTGTGTTAACACTAGTATCTGATTCCAAATTATATAAGTTGCATATAGTTTGGATGCTCAAATACCTTGGGCGATTTCTTGTTGCTATGGCCATTACTCTCATAATGTCAATGTGTTGCATTTCATTTTGCAAATTCGTGAGATTTTTTACTGTGCACGAGATTCTGTGCTCTATCCAAAACCCCCATTAATTAATCATGACTCACCAAAACTGACGCTTGGATTGTGCAAGACTTGAGAGGGATATTCACTCCTTGTGACCATGACAAAGATGTAGCTCTAAACGATGCAGAATTGAATGATGACCAGTTTTTTTTTTTTGGGTCAAGTTTTGTAGTCCACATTCCATTCTGCGGTGGCAATTCGAAATAACCTCAGAAGTCTATCTAATTTTTCTTTTAAACAGGTTGAATGGAAGAATGCTCCTTGCAGCCTTCTAATGTTGCGGAAATCAAGAAGATTCTGCTATAAAAAAAAAAAAAAGGAAGGAAAAGCGAAGTCTATAAGCTTGGCCCTACTTTGACTAGCGAGCATTCTCTTACTTTGATGTGCTTCATCTGCCTTCATGGACTATTTCTAAAAGAGAGGCATTTTAAACAACTTGGTCTGCCGTTAAAAAATTTGGATACAATAACGACATAGAACTTGGAGATGAACTCATCCCACCTCCATTGAAACAAACTCCTGATCATGTAATAACTTAATGACGAAAACTACAGTTCGTCAAACACATCTGCTGATAAGGTTATTTATATGCTTCTATTGTCTGTTGATATTTCAATTCATGTTGAACTGAAATGGAAGTGAATATTATATTGACTAATACATTGTCAAGATTATCAGTGTCTAATTACTGAGCTTTAACTTTGTTTGTCTTAGACTCTTATGGGTATGTTGGAGGCAATACCAGTTGCACTCTTGTTTCTCGCTTACCTATTTGAACTTTGACAATCGTTCTCACGTGATCTATGGCTGAAATTTTAAGACAATTCAGACCTATTTGAACTTTTTCTGTTGGGTTTTATTGGATTTTGTGATTTAAATAAGCAGCAAAAAATCAAAATTAATTCCCATAAAACCCTCATAAGATCCATGCAATTTGATTAGATTGATAAGATGTCATAGAATCTTACCAGGATGACAAAATAGGCAAGATTTTTGGAAGAACGAGAGCGGTTTTACTCCGATGACACCCTAACTCGAGCTTTTCGTATTCGAGATCAGATTCAGACGTTGTTACTTAGAGCAGCGCTATTTGTAGGTATCCACACGAACAGACTCTCTCACAAACTAAATTGTTGTGCTAGCACCCTCTCCTTGCGTTAAATGACTCTCTCTAATTTTAAGATTTTAATGTTTTTGTCTATCAGAATAAGAGAACGCCTTTTCTCAGCTAATTCGGCCAAAAACCCAAAACAGATATATATATTTTGATTTCGAGATAGAGTCAGATTTTAACTAGGGTAAATTGTAATTCAAATATGATTTATAGAATCCAGATAATATCAAATTCAATAAACTTAGACATATCTAATACATTGAATCTGAACATTATCTGGTTCATTGAACCTAGACACAGTAAACCCAAAATTCGTTTTTAGTCTGCTCTAAGTGTGCGACTCTGTAGGTTCACATAACGTTAGTAGTGGACTTGAAATTCTGTTTCTGGCCCACAAATCATAAGCGAGCTCTAGCAAGACATTACGATTACCTAAATTATGTGAATGTCAATAATCCGACATAACTTAATCCACAATAAGTATCAAAGTCCTTTTGTTACTAGATACCTTGATTGAACATAAGGCATTGTTTATGTCATCTTTATACTATTCAATCATATTATTTCTCGATCTTAAGTAGACTGATATTGATAACCCTTATCAATTCATTCCAGTATGGCCATACATTTTTCTTAAGTCTAACTTATCGAAGGGCCCATAAATATCTTTCTCATAATAAATGAGGGACAAATTCCTTCTTAATCACTCACATTTTTCACATGATTCACTCTATATCCAACAACAATCCATTCTATCATCCTATTAAAGATAATATTAGAATGTGTCAAAATATAAAACTTGTCATGCAGAAAACAATGGTATTTCTGTAGACGGTAGATCTACAATCAAAATACAAAAATTCTAAATTAACTTATTGAAAACTTGGGCTCTCAAATCATCGTTAAATGGACCTATTCACTCGAGCATATGCACATGATTAAAACCAAGTAAATGAAACTTATGCAGAAACAAAAGAACACACGAGGTTTATAGTGGTTCACTCTGTAAATGAAGAACTACGTCCACTGTAATTCACTATTGAGTTTTCTTAGTACATATTACAAGAGAGAAAGAATAGATGAGAAAATAAATGGGCAAAGTTTCAGTACTTTTTTCCTCCTTTTTTCCACAAAGCTACCTTCCCCCTATATATAGAGCATGAGACGAAATCATGGTCATCAACCGTCAAGCGAAGTGAAATAATGCCACGTGAGTAGTTGTAATAGTGGGACAGGTGTCAGCTGATGATTAACTGTAGAAATCACTTCTTCCTCATGCTTCGATCCAGTAACTTGTATGTTTTAACCGTCAAAACGTGCTATTAACTGTCAAATCGATATAATCGATCCGAACGAACAATGGCCTAAAAAGGCGTGGGTCATCCTTGGACGAAAAGATTCAGAATAAGCAATCGATCCAAACGAACCCGACGAATAGTCGATTCGATTAAGCTGATTTCGTTCGATTCGTTCGCTGATCGTTATTGGGCCGCTAGAGCCCGTGGGCAATATGGGCCGGTCCAAATTGTACCCCAACAATTTCCGGTCAGAGAACTAGGATAATACTATTGTGATGAGAATCACTTATGATAATTATCCATGCAGTATTCTCATAACGAGTTGATCCAATACATCATTTCTTAAAATATGTATCATGAGTTGACTTAGTATCTCATACACATGATTAGTAAAACATAATTATCAGTGAAATTTCATACTATTCTTCATGCATTATTATCCCAATAATAATGACCGACTAGGAATAATTTAAAATAAAATTTAATTTTTACCTAAGAGTTTTACTATCAAGTCACATATCTGATGACCTTAGGCAGAATTAATTATTTATGGAATTAAAATAAAAAACAATAATAAAAATACTTCTTTATCAATAAAATACAAATGTAACGAAATCAAAATGTGGTGATTATATAATTGGCTTAAAGCACATCATTAACACTTACTTCATGGAGTCAGGGTTGTTTGGTTCCCTCTATAACTACTAGTTGGTATCTTTACCACCCATATATCATTTCTTTGTTTATTTATTTTTATTTTAGTGGATTTCTTAAAGCATATGGAATTTTGACTTAGAATTATACGTGCAGAATGTGGGGTTGACAAATGAAAGCCATTTAGTTCCTCAAAGGAATTCTTGACTAGTTTGACGCGGATGGGGTGTGTCCCCTAAATTTATCCTATCGTTTTTCTATGCAGTATTCTGTCCTACTGTTTCCCTTCATCTTATTAGTTCGCTCAACTCTTTAAGTCACGACCATATTCTGCTTTCCTCCAGGATAAAGCACTCCCACCTAGTGAACTAGAAGGTCTATTTTCTAATGTGCCGGAAAGGTAGTTAAAAAATTGAAAACATCATACTTAATTTCAAGTATTATTGGGATCTTTTACTTGGTTTGTCTCTACTTGAGGTTTCTATTTGACGACTGTTTGCCTTTTCTACAGCGTTCATAATTGACAGATTGATCATTTATGCTTTGTTTCAATTATCTAATATCTTTTTGCTTAGAACGAGTAACTCTTTTGGACTTGTGCAGCCATCGTTGGAAGTTTGACATTTTTCCTTTAAAAGGACTGTCCCTTCAGTGAAGCTCCTTGTAAGGATGCAGCACAGAGAAATGCAATTGGAGGGCTATCAATTGATGGATTCTTATCAGAGGTCTTAATTTTTTTCTTTCTTTCTGGAGGAGGATCAGTACTGACTACATGGACTATTTGTTTATTTTCTCTATAACCGTTTGAGGGGTGATGAAGTTTTGTATATATTTTCCATATCTTCACATTTAGACTTGGAAAGCTTTTGACAATGCATGAAATTGCCAGAATGTAAGACACGCAGTATGACACGCATTATGCAAGATCAATATTTCTCATTTTTCACTGTTAACCAGTGGCTTAAATTTCTGTGTTTGCAGTGGGCGCTCATGACACTCCTAGATCCAGCTTTTAGCATGAAGAATCTGATGCACATCAGTTATTCTGGTGATATTTCATAACCTATCCGTGTGACCAGGAAGAGGTGTTTAGATCGAAAGAGGCAACAATCAGAAAGAAATGTTTTCCAATGCTTTGTTTTTGGCCCTAAGAAGGCTGGGAAGTCTGCATTGCTCAACTCTTTTATTAAAAGGTCGTTTTGTGATTTTTTTTTATTTTTTTTATTGTGTTTTCCAGCCAATCCAACTTCGTCAAGCAAGTAATAAGCATTGTTTTTTATTTTTGTTTTTATTTCCTTTTTGGAAGAGCAGGCCTTTCTCTGATGCTTACAATCCAACCACTGAAGAGCGTTTTGCAGTGAACGTTGTTGGTCAACCGGGGGTACATGCTGTTATTAACCATCTCTTGTCTGGACGTCTTTTGAATTGCATATTATGAGTATTTATTATTTCGTTTGGTATTCTATACCCTTGGCTTTTTCTGGACGTTGTTGACTAATAAATCTAAGACCTTATTGAGTAATGCCCTATTCTTTGTTGGGGTTCCTAGACCTCCTTCATTTGTTCCCTTGCTGTCTGTCATTTTGCTTAAATTGGAAAGTTCAATTAGGATTTTAAAGCATCAATTGTTTGGTCTGAAATTGTATATGTGTTCATTTGTTTGCAGGGAACAAAATAAACCATTGTGTTGAAAGAAATTCCTGAAGATGGAGTTAAAAAATTTCTTTTAAACAAAGAGTCCTTGGCTGCTTGCGACGTACTAGTGTTTGTTTATCACAGGTAAGCAAGAAGTGTAACCGTTTTTCTTGATTTAATTGCAACGGTTTCAAAAATTGAAACCAATTTATTTGTGTAACGGTTTTCATAAATGGTCTCTATTCATTTCCCATCAAATCACAATTAAAGTTTACCTGATAACTGATTTTTTGAATGCTATATAAGTCCTTGATGGGAGGATTTGGAAATTGCAGTGAAAAAATTCCCACGTTCATGTCTATTGAACAATAGTTTTGGTCCCTATCACCTTTCACTCTCTTCAGTTTGTACACCATCATCTGAGTGTTTGAGTGTTAGAAGACTCAAACTACAATCACAAAATTTTGGTGTCTTCGTCTGCACAGTGCAATGGCCGGAGGTACACATCCTTTTACACGCTTCCGTTTTTGGTTTATATTTTGATATGTATTCAGTTTTGGCATGTCAAAATCATTGTTTTAAAGCTTACATTTGGTATCCGAGTGAATATAGACCTCTGTCTTGCATGAAGTTATATGGAAAATACACTGTGTTGTAACACTCACGGTTGGAAAATTTTTTAATTTTTGGGTTTTTTATTTTACCATTTTTTAATTGAAACTAAAATTAGAAATCATTTAGATACTCGATTTCTAAGCATTCTGCGATTTGAAACGTCAAAATCCATGTCCGGGAGACTTAGAAACAGTCGGGTTTCATTCTGGGTCAGAAACGGGTCAAAACCGGGTCAAGATGACCCGGCTAGAGGTTGAAGACGAAGTTCCCGCGTGACCAAACGACACGTCGTTTTGAAATTAGCCCTGTTGAAAAACGACGTCGTTTTTGCTAAGCTGAGAAGTGCTCAACATCAAGAAAAACGACATGTCGTTTTGGGTATAAAGAAAACGACATGTCGTTTAATGAATGAAAAGTCTCATTTTTGAAAGATAAAAATGACATATCATTTAGACCATGATTAAAACAACATGTCGTTTTGACTGACGGAAGACAGTGTTTTAGTTACTGAAACGACACGTCATTTTGGGCAAATGCTTAAAACGACATGTCGTTTTCAATGGGGCAGAAAATTTAAAAAAAAAAAACCGATAATTAAAATTTTTTGATATTTTCCAGATTTCATAAATTGATATTTTTGAGGAAAATTTCATAAAATTTTTAGATTTTATAATTTTATGAGATTTTTATAATATCTACAATTTTGATATTTTATGAAATTTTCCATATTATAGAATTAATTTTTGAAAAATTCATAATTTTCAATATTCATAATTTTAGGTATTTGTTATGAATATTATACAGTATTTATGTGGATATAATTTTGTAAATTTATGTACATATAGTGTTCATTATGAATAATTTGTGATTTAAAATTATGCATGCAATATTAAGTTAAATAATTTAGTACATTTAAATTTTGTGCAATAATGTGCTAAATTATGTTTTGAATGTATAATTTTAATCTATAAATAATGAAAAATTGGTACATAAATTTTGGGTTATTTGTTCATATTTATTTATTGCTTTAGGTAAATGCAATTTATTTATGAGCAAAATTTTAGAATAAATGTCTAGTGATGTATATAATTTTGAATAATTAGAGAATAGCCACAGCATCTTTGATTATACAAAATTATATTGAGTGTTTAAATCACATATGGTAAAAAGATATTAAATTGTGATTAATCATATGTAATATAATAAATTTTATCGCACATGAATTTTTATTATATTTAATTTGATTAATTAGGATGATGTATCAAATTATCTTTCTTAATTTACCCACATGAATTGAGAAAAGGGAATATAATTTGACAGTGTCATCATAAGGATGTATGAGTCTGTTTGAATTAAAAATTTAACCCACAGGCAATTTTTATGTCATTTGATTCATATTTTAACGCATGATTTACATTGGTAAACATGTTATAAAGTATTGTAGCCTTAATTTAGTAACATAAGCATGTATGTTTTATTATGCAGCTTTACAAACTTTGAATTACTCTGATTTTCAATGTGACATTCTTGAACTTAAGGGTGATAACTATAAGGTGTGGAAGGAGAGAATTATCCTTCATTTAGGCATAATGGACATTGACTTTGCCATCCGCAAGGATGAACCACCTGCCATTACGGAGACCAGTCAACCGGATGATGTTGATCTGTATGAAAAATGGGAGCGATCTAATCGTCTCTGCGTAATGTTCATAAAGACCAAGATCTCGGCTGGTATACGTGGTTCATTGGAGCAATATGACAATGTGCGAGCTTTGATGAAGGCAATTGATGAGCAGTTTGCTACATCAGACAAAGCTTTGGCAAGCACCTTAATAATGAAGTTTTCATCCATGAGGCTCACTGGAATACATGGTGTGCGAGAGCACATCATGCAAATGAGGGATATAGCGGCTCAGTTAAAGACTCTTGAGGTTGAGATGTCTGAAACCTTCCTTGTGCACTACATCCTTAACACTCTCCCACAACAATATGGACATTTCAAAATATCCTACAACACAC
>CAMOHE010028557.1:4970-57574 GCA_946598075.1 Artocarpus hirsutus | reverse complement strand
TGATTTATAAATTATAATTGAGTTAAAACGTAATGATTATTATTACGTTATTATCATGTTTAAGAAATTTATGGATTTTGTTAAGTTACGAAATTAGGTTTTAAGAAATGATTATTATTTTTTTTAAAGCTGTATGTTGAGAATTCTTTATTATTAAGAATTCATTTATTACTAAGTTTTGGAAAACAATTAGTATTTCCTTTAAAGCTATATGCTAAGGATTTGATAGCAAGAATCCATTTAAGAAAAAAAAAAATTATCCTGAAATTTTGTACTTTATTAATAAGTATGTTTAAGTTTAAGACCAAGTTAAGTTAAGTGACGGCCACGTAAGTGAGGGTCGTCACAAAAATAACGTTTCATGGTAATTAAAAATTTCTCAAATGTAACTTTTTGAAATAAAAGAAGAAGAATAAAACTTGAAGCCTGTGCGTGCTTAAAGTTTGAGACAGTCAATCCAAAAAGGTCTGAGCTGCATGAATTTGATTTGATAGGGAACAGACAAGTCTTTTTTTAAGTGAAGATACAATTAGGTTTTTGCTTATATCTCGTACTGGGCTAGTCTGATGTTTTTTTTTTTTTTTTTTTTTTTTTTTTTTACAAATGCAACTTTGTTTATACGACTTGTAACATTATTGAGATGTAACTTATAATGTTATATATATTATATGTGAATAACTTGAGCGTTACATAAACGTATTAATAGAGTTACATTCTCAAACGAAAAAAGTTATAAACTTTAAACTGGTCTGATGTCGGATTAAAAACTCTTCCTAAAAGGTTAATAGGGAAAAATAATGAATGGATGAAAGAAATGTCAAATGTAAAAACCCAAAGATCCCAAGTTCACTGCTTCAAAATAATAGATTAGACGATCTATATGATGATGTTTTTATAGAAAACTGTCATATCAAGTGTTTTGAAAATTTGATTTCGTCGTCCAAGGTCAACAATCTTCACACAAAAAAAGAGAGGTAACTTTTTTCCCTTTATTCTTTTACTTTTTTTTAGTTTCTCATCTTCTTAAATTTTAAAGACTTTCTTTTATTCCATTCTATCTAATTTACTTATTAATCTAAATTTTTATCTCAAATATGTTGGGTTTTATTTAATATCATAGACTTACAAATTTAAGTAACAATTATATTAGAGAACATTACATATGATGTCACACTTTTCAATCAGTATGTTTTTCATGCCACAAAAAGGAAAAATTCAAAAAATTTATGCCACAAATTTTCACTGCCACAATTTTTCCTTAAGGGGGTGTTTGGGAGTGGTGGAAACCACTCAGTTTACACCACAAACTCAGTTACGAACAATAAAAAGTTCTCATATGTTACAGTAACAATAAAAAAAATTGCTACAGTGTAAAACTCTCACATACTATAGTAAAAATGGTTCTCATCACTGGTTCCTACCATCCTTCCAAACACCCACTAAATATCTCTTTTTTTTTTCTCTCTCATCTCAAAAGTCTCTTTGACTGACCCTTCAAAAAAATCTCAACATTGTTAACGTTCTTCGTCAGTGGCTTCTTTGCCAGAGCAATCATGCTCGAATTTCGAGCATTGGACCATCATAATCATCGTCGCCCCTCCTAGGTCTCTTTCTCTCTATCTCATTCTCTCTTTCTAGTTTCTCTCTCCTATTCTCAATGGCCAAATCTGTGGCGAGGGGAGGAAGATCAAAGCCGGCGTCGAAGTCTGAAAGGTGAATCAAAACCGCGCTGGGTCTAGGAGGTGGATCAAAGATAGCAATAGTTTAAGGAGAGAGATCGAAGGTCACAACTATTCTTGGAGGGAGATCGAAAGTCCCAAGGCCGATTTTGGTAAACCGTCAACAAATCGCTGTAGATCTTCGGATTCTAAGGTTGATGGGCCAAATGTTAGAGGTAGACGTGTGGCAACGGCCGGCAGCGCGTGAATGATGGTGGATGCATAATGGCTAGTGGTGGAGTGCAGAGTCCCTTTTTTTTTGTTTAGTTTTTCTTTTTTCTTTTTTTTTTTTGCCTTTTGAAAAATTTTTGTTGTGTTGTGTTTTGTTTTTTTTTTTTTTTTTTTTAATAGTTTTGTTGGGATGTAGTGGTTGCTGATGAAGAGAGTGGTGTTGACGCAACGGATGTCCTAGCGGGACATGCAAACATGTCATAGGAGGACACCCAAAAATGTCATGGAGGGATACCAAAAAATGTCCTTATGAGATATGCGGACATGTTTTGGCGGCATGTCCCTAAGGGACACAAAATATGTCCTTATTGGACATGCGGACATATCTTGGCAAGACATATGACGTGTCTCTAAGGGACATGCGAACATGTTCCGACGGGGCACGCTATGTGTCCCCAAGAGACAAGAAAGATATCTCATTTTTCGGTGGGAAATGCTTTAAGATTGTGACATAAAAGCTTTTAATATTTTTGGCATAAATAAAAATCTAAGTCGAAAAAAGTGGCATTTATGTGAATACTCTATCATATTATAGGCTATTTAATTTAATAGGGCCATATAACTGATCTATTATTTTGGGCTCTAGAAATATCTATTGGGTATAAGCTTTAAATATGTAGAAATTTAATTCTATTCAAAGTAGCAATAATGGAATTATATTTTGACTTTATATATTTAGTGGTTATGGTTCCTAAGTCAAATCATATGTACAATCTGTTCTCTTCTTTCTTCTTCATTAAAGAGAGATTCTTTAAGCACCAAAAACAGATTTAACTATAGAAGACTCCACCCCTCTTAATTACATCAGTACAAATTCAGGTACGTATTTTTAACTATTATGCTTAATAATTTGACATGATGGTTCTTAGGATTTAAGAATAAAATGATAAATTATATTTATGATTAAATCTAACAAGTAGCATCAGAGCGATCATCATGTTAAATTATTAAGATTTTTTCTGCTCTAATTTTTCTAGTTTAGTTGGTTTCGGTTATACATATATACATGTTTTATATTTTCTACTACTGTTTATAGGCTGTATGGCCTATAATATTTAGAGTATATATTATATATTTTGAATTTAGTATTTGTGGCACTCGATTTTCAATTGTTAATCAATTGCTGTTGTAGACTTCAGTTTGTTGAATATTTTATGTTGCTTTGTTTGAGAAGTAAATTGAAACTTAAAGTTTTAACTTGGTATAATATAAAACTTTTACATGCTATAATAGTTTGTTATAGTATAAAATTTTTATATGCTATAATATTTTAGTTGTAACTTTAAATTTCAACTATTTTTTTAACACACCAAGCCTGTCATTCAATCAATTGCTTAGCCGTTCGATAATTTGTTATTCGGTTTAATATATATGGCGTATGGATGCTTCAATTTCGTTAAACGTGTACTTGATAAATGTTTCGGTATACACACAGACACACACAAGTATACTTCGAAATTTTTCGTTTTTGTTTTTTTAATGAATGCTTATCTTTTAGCAGTAGACGTTGCTCGTTTTTCGTTTTTTATATTTTTCTATTTTTTATGTTTATTTGTTTTCATAAACGTTCATATATATCTAGGAATTCATAAATATATAATATTGATTGAAATTGGGTTATCAAGTTTGGGTGGAAAATATATATATGTATTTTTGTATAGTATGGCTCATATTTCAAAATAAATTAATTATCAAATTATTGTGTGTGTGGTCATGAACTTCTATTCATTTGTTATAATAGAAAAAAAAAGATGAAAAGGTACCAATAATTCTTTTTTATTTAGTAACAAAAAAATGAAATTACTATGCTACCAATTGTAACATACAAAAAGTCTCACATCGATTAAGTAGAGGACCAAAAAACAAGTGATATTAAAGTAGGGTACTACTTGCTTGATGTGTGGACTCAGCTGATTCATGATGGGGGTGTCACGTGATTGTGTAACGGACCTCTCAACAAGAGTTAGGCAATTTTTAAGAAAAAGGAGCCTTGTTTATTTAATTACGAGGACTTAAATGAAATGAACATTTAAAATAGAAATTGGAAGTGCAAAATTGGAAACTACGAACGTATGACAGCACAAACCTGTCAACAGGGCTAGTCACTTTCAGGCCTTGTATTTGAGTTACAGATATGTGGTGTGCGAAAACAGAGGCGTAAGGTTGAGAACGTAATGTGAAGGATAAAGTGATAATGTGCTGTCAACCGCACCTCTCTCTTCGGAACAAACCGCAACACTTTTTCAATCACTCGCGATTTGAGATAGATTTGTTTTTAAAGCAGTGGAGGAAAGAGAAGCGTAAGTCCAGAATTTTGATTAGCGTTTGATAGAATTGTTTTTAAAGCAGCAGAGGAAAAAGCTTTTAAATCTGTTTACTTAAACTATCTAGTCAAAATCGTAGGCGTAACACATAATGCATATATATATATATATATAACAATCTATATCTATATATATATATATAGAAAATATGACAAAGGCATATAGACACGTTTTAAAATATATAAGGTATAAAAAAGAAGAAAAATATAGAGCTGAAGGTGTATAAGATTGTATAAGTAAAAAAATAAATAAAAAAACAAGGGGGACAAAGAAAGGAAAACTGACAAAAAAAAAAAAAGAGGGGAGGGGAATTTACACTTGGCATGCATGAAGAGAGTATCAAAACATGTATTCTCATTTTTATATATGTAATGGATATGTACAAAGTTTTTATTGTTAGAAAGAGTGATGTTATAGAAGCATATAAATTTGTTATTCACACAAAAAAAAGATTAAAAATGTAAATAAAAAAACTCTTATTAGCACCAAGAAGATGATTTGTTCTAAAATAGCTTATAAAAAGCCAAAGCCCAATTTACGTGTCTCCTAGTCCACGTCCAAAAGCAGCTTTTAAGTTAGAGAAAATTGCATGTTAGGCCACACTTTTGAATTGTAATTACCATGTTAAGTTATGCAACAAATTAACATAAGTGACATTTATTAAAAGTAAATCTTAAAATATAAAATTTATAAAAATCCTCTTTAGGTTAAATAATCTAAAAGCTACTTATTTTAAGTCATTCCAAACGCTAGGCTCCAAGGGACTTAATTTTGGATAAGGGAAAGAGGCAAATAACTGTCCATTTGGTTCACATGTTTGAATAAAAATTTTAATTATTGTAAGAAGATACTGTAACAATATTGTTTGAATTGTAATTCAAACATATGAAACAAATGCGTCAAACATTTTTTTTTTTTTTAACTTTCTTTGCTAGACAACTTCTTTAAAGTAATTTAGGTAAATAACATACTTCCACCACCCTAAATTTTTTTTTTTTTTTTTTTGAATCTCTCTTAGGACAACAATTTCTTTAAAGTAATTTAGTTAAATAACATACTTCCACCACCTTAAATATGATTTTTTAGGGTGTAAATATGTCACTTGCCTCAAATGTTTTAAAACATGCTATTCATTTCAAATTTTAAAAAAATATATATAGGGCTATTTACCTTTTTATATCTTGTATTTTATATTTATTCAAACAATATACCTTCAGCTTTTAATTTCATCGAATTCATACCTTCATATTAGATTTAATATATAAATTTATATCTTTTTTCCTATCAATCTTTAATTTTGACCTAAAAATTACCTAAAATAACCTTAAATTAAAAAAAAAAAGATAACTTTAAAACTAAAAAAAAACTTTAAACTAAAAAAAAAAAATTTAAGCTAAGATTTTTACCTTCAAAAATATATAAAATACCTTCAAAAAGAGGTGTCTTTTGTGTGTGTGTGTGTGTTTTTTTTTTTTTTTTTCTTATTTCTTCAAAGTTAATTTTTTTCTCTTTACTTTTTAGTCATTTTAAAGCTCAACTATTGATTGAAGTAACATATAAATTTATATGTTAAATCTAATCTGAAGGCATATATATTCAAAAAGATCAAAAATTAAAAATTGAAAGTACAGTTTTAAAGTAACCTAAAATAAGGGGTACAGAAACATAAATATTCAACAAATATTATTTACTACAATTTTTCATTTCGATATTTGCTTCCACCTGTTTGTTTTTATTTTAAACAATTTGACACCAGTTTCTCTTTTGTTTTTGTTACAAAACAAAAAACAAAAACAAAAACCCCTCAAATTTCTCTCTTGGAGATGCTCTAATAAAATTATACTACTCCTTGACAAGGCAAAAATTAAACCATGCTTTCACCAAGTATATCACGAATTGTCAGTTGATAAATGTTGTTAGATCTATCAATTGAAGAAATATATTGAACAAAAAAAAACGCTCCATGAAAATTAATGATTTCTCAAAAATTGAAAAATGAAAGTCTTGATGCAAAAGAATTAGAACGAAAGCTCAAACGCTTGTATACTTGCCACAAATTTGTTGAAACTAGAAGTGTCAAATAGTCGATCCAAAAAGATGCAAACCGCATAAAATTGATTTGATTATGGCATAGAAAAGGTCGTCTTTTTCCCTGCCCTCAATTGAAAGGTACAACATCAAGAAAAAAGCTTTAAAAGAGAAGAGCATATAGTAAACTCATGAATCAGAGGAAAAATACAATGCTAACACAGTTACCAAGAATGAAAATTAGAGAACTTATTGCAAAATTGGTAATGTGCACTTTCCGTTAAAACCTAATACACATAAGCTGTTCTCAATGTATGCGTATACATCAGATAAGCAACGTGTACTCTTTCCCTAACTTCCACTATACAAGTAAACAAATTACCAACTAAACTCATCTTCAAGAAAGTTCAAAAAGAAAGGGCAAAAAAATGGCAGCAGGACTCAAGTCTTGCATATGGTAAGAACCAGGCTCTTTACCTCGGCCTTTTGGTCTCAGTCGATAAGTTTTCTGTCGATCGATGCAGATCACGTTTGGCCTTGGATCAGTCGCAGAATACCATACAGGAATCTGCAAAAATTTTATTCCCATGGTTGAAAAAATCTCCAGAGAATATCTAAGGGCTGAAGCAGTCGATGCAACAGGTGAGCAGTTGCCTTCACTATTTTGTCAGCCGCTTTCAACCCACCCCTACTTGATTCCTGATGGGAAACTTTGTCTTGGGGGTAATCCAGTCTGACGCATCCTGAAAGGTCTCTCATTACCAGCGCGCCTATTTTCAAATGGTGCTGCCCCAAGGATTCCCAGCGAGTTTGGGTCAGGTATCCAGGTGCCATTACTCAAAGGTCTTTGAGGAGGGGCCTGAACTTGGAACTGACTCTCAGTTTCCGCTCTTCGCCTTTGTTTCCATGCCTCGAACTTGGCTGTATCGTGAGCCTTCTGAAATGGATCTGACCCTTGGTAGGTTGTAGCATTTCTGAAACCTCTTGGACGGGAGAAAGGAGTAAAATGATTTGCATCCCCATCTCTGCCAAAGGAACCAGAAGCAGAACCATTGGCATGGGAAGGACCTGCCTCCTCTTCCCTCTCCTGTCTAAGCTTGGAATAAATTTGATGTAGTCTCTCGCCGGACAAATGTGAAAAGGTAGATACGTAGTTCCACAATCGCATGGTCATCCCTGCGTAGAACTCCTCAATTAAGAACTGAACAGAACAATAAACATGCATGATGAAAAAACCAAAACTTAAAATACAAATATAAATATATATATATATACACACACACACACACACATATAAACAAATGCATACACATGATTAAAGAAAACCAAGGAACGCACTTTAATAGAAGTTAATTACTGCAGAAGAAAGGAAAAATAAAAGCTGTAAGTCATGAGAAATGTGCGAGAGTCGGAAGCAACAGCAGATATCAGAGCACGACCAATCAAAACGAATCATTTAAATTAACCAAAGGAAGAACATACTGTCCTGTTTGTATGGATCCTCCTCGTGCTCTATAACAATTTGATCTATCTTTCGTCCAAGAAGTTGTAAATAATTTCGAATTTTTGAAAGCACCTGAGCGTGGGGAATAAGGAGCATTAGTAAAAACATTTAAAGTGTGCCCATCCAGCAGGGGGAAAAAAGTGCAAGAATGTAAATACATAAACATAATAAACACGTACCTTTTCCCTTGGAAGATCAGCACTAGTAGTCTGCAACCGCTCAAGACGTCCCAGGGTTTTGATTTGATCAACCATAACATCTTCGCACCATTCCATCCATTTCTCCTCCTTGAACTTCTCATACACTTCTTCATTGTCTGACATTTCACCCTCCTCTTTAACTAAAGGCTCAACTTTCTGGGGTTTTGCAAGTCTGTCCTTGTTCATTTGACCAGCAACCATAGCCGGACCTGCTTTTCCTTTCTTCGCCCGGCCTTGAGATATAGGCACATTGAGGATATTCTCCCTCTCCTTCTTAGAAACCTTTTTACCCGCTTTAGTACTTGAATTCTTCCCACCAAGAGCAGCAATTTCCTGATACACGTGATAAAAATCAGTTAATGCAATGATTACCCAAATGAAATAAACATTAAGATGATTCTTACATGAAAAATTCAAAAGTTAATTAGTATGTACAAATTATAAGCAGCCAACCAAGAAAGAGGCACATGTCTAGAATGATACGATATAACATCATGGAGAACCATGCTCTTGCAAGTTAGATTGACAAAGAACAGAGACGTAACATAAAACTTGATTGTGAGAAAAACTCGTTTCAAAGACAGCCAATGAGTCTGCCCACGGTCAATAGATTGACCAAAATAAGATCAATATGATTAAGGACATTGATACAAAAATTCATTGCTGCTAGACAAATAAGTAATCAACATTATTTTTATAAGAAACAAGAATATAATATAACCAGGAACATCAAGCTAACCCCCTAGTTTTGCCCTTCCTCAAACGAGCCATATCCTAAAGTTACCACAAGTTTATCGTCTTACAGATACAAGATGACTGTCCTAATCCTAGTTATCGCAATGCATGCAAGAACAAATATGGCCAGAAGCTGCCTACCATTTCAAGAAGAGCATTAGCTCGGTCTCTCAAGTTAGGAGCACGAGGTAAAAAAGTTTCATGATGTTGAAGTTCCACTGGAGCAATTTTCTTCATAAGGCCAAGTGTTTCGTCTAACCTTATCTTTTCCCAATTGCCAAATCCATGGTAATGTATTCCCAGAAGCAATCTTGCATCATCAACTACAATGGAACTATAGTCAGAAAAAGAAAAAAGCATAAAGTACGGTTCTTGCAACAAAAGTAGGGAAAGAAGTAACACATACTCTGATTCCAACCACAACCTTTCGACCAATTAGAAGGCTTCAGGTATGACAAGGCACGAAATTGTGCAATCGGATCTTCATAACGACTAATGCGCTTTGCTAGAAGTTGAAGTTCTTGAACACGTGTTACGAGATCACTAGCCTTCACAGGGACTCCAAAAAAGTCCAACAAGGGTCCCTAGAGATAAGTTCCACATGTAAAGAAGACCATAAAATCTCATAAAATAAATCCAAGGCAATTATTGCCCCTAATAAAGATCACCAAGCAAACATATCTCAAACCAACCTTTGGGTCCAAGCTTCCAATTTCAACTGCTTCTTTACAACCATCAATCAATGCATTGAAAAGCTCAATTTGCACTTCAGGCTGAGCTGCCGCAACAGCACCTCCAACTTCCTCAACTATTAGGCTGATTTGGCTCTCGTTTCCAAATTTCATAACCTAAAATTCCAATTCAAAATGACGCGCAAGTCAAAAGCTAAAACATGAGAAAAAGTTAAAGAGTACAAATAATCACACAATAGCACATGCCAAAAGCCTTTCATCCTCAGCTACAAGTATTAAACATGGAATTCTACTGAGCAGATAATTTGTTTATTTAAGAACAAAAAAAAAAAGTAGAAAGGGAATTTCATCCATGACTCGAGCAAAATCTGAACTGAAAAAAAAGTCTAAATCATCAAAAGAAGAATAAACGCTGATGACCCATTTTTGCAACCGCACAAACCATTTACAAAAGAGCGATGACATAGCAGCAAACATGAAGCACAATAAGTACAAGATTTGAAATATGATGAGAACTTATGCAATACATACTTTATTGCATGATAAACAAAACAAACAAAAAACACATACCAAACGCTAACAGAAATCATTTTTCTTTTTCTTATTATCATAAATAGATGAAAACTTGTAGGAATCAGAATGAAATGTATATAGACTTTTAGATCAAGGCTACAACTTTTCAAAAACAATAACACTATTTAGCCTTATGAAGAGATCACAATAGACGCTTCTCAAACGATCTCTGAAAACAAGAATGAAACTTCAGATTGCTTAAAACAAAATTGTATCAAAGATTTGCCACTACAGTAAAGATGGAGAAGGATATGAACTATGATGACTACAAAATCCAAAAAGAATAATAGAACCTTACCGCACGAGAAAACCTTAATGCATCCCTCTTGGGCAAATTTCCACCCGACCATCCCCTCACTTGAGAAGATGCTCCTTCAATCATTGGTGCTGAGGGGACTAAATAGTCTGCCTTGCGACGTTTCTGGGCTCGCTCCTGAGGCTCAGATTCTTTCTTTTTCCTTTTGCTACTTCGCTCAGGGGGAGCAGCTTCTGCATAACTCTTAGTGTTTCTTGCAGCACGAGGAGCCAGAGCTTCCTAAACAAGAGAAGAAGAAAATAAACAAATAAATAACTTGATCAGTGACGTTAGATAAAAATATAAAATATTAAATTGTAAAAAATATAAAAACCAAAGGGATTAGTTCGGGAAAGGATATCACACACACACACACACATATTATGATAGAATAATATAAACAATATAGGTTCCCACTTCAGCTTGGGCTACAGCATCTGGCTTTATCAGACGACTCCAGAAACTCCCATCATCTTTAGCACTGCCAAAATTGGCGACCTGGATATTTACATGAAATGAAACAATGTAAGAGCAAAAATAAAAAGCAGCAGTGGATGCAAAACAACTAGATGATTAATAGTTCCACAGTCTCGGGAAAAAACGAATGGGAGAATGTATTACGTTAAGACACAATTAACGTAGTTACGCATAGAGAACTATCTTGCCTTAAAAGCACTCAACAACTCATTCCCTTGCTCTCTTCCACCATCCTTTTCTTCAACCTTTTCTGCCCTTTCAAGAATCTCATCAATGTCCATGCTCAAGAGTCTTTTCTTGCTTTCTTCATCATTCTTGTCTTCTTTAAAAAGTTCCTCTGCTCCAAATCTTAAAATAGCCGACAGCTCATTCTGCATCGTGTAAAAGAAAATGAAAGTTAAAGTGTTGCTGTATTATAAAGAAAAGAAAACAACCATCCATCATATTATTTCAACGCTGCATGCCAAGTGCCAACAACGAGAGAGAAAGAGAACTGGGGTGCTGGGAGAAGAATTAAACACGACTGGAAGCCTACAAAAAAATTCAGAGAATTAGAAAAATAATATAATCCCGTACCTTATCAAAGTAACTCCCTTTCTTTGCTTCTTTTCTCTCCAATCTACCTTCTGCATTTAGTTTCTGGATCACCAAGTGGTCCAGAACCTAAAGAGCACATGTAAACAAGAACAATTGGTAAGACGCAGCATAAAGTTTTGAAAATCGATGTAGCTTTCACAAACAATAACGAATACAAATATTTCTGTACAATGTATGAAATTATAATGCAGTATATCATATAATTTAGAAGATTTTTGTAGTCAACCATCTTCTTCTTAGCTCGCTCCAAGATATCTTCCTCCACGCTTTTGCTTGTGACAAATCTGTAGATGTTGACAACTTCTTGTTGACCAATCCTATGAGCTCTGCTCATTGCCTGGCACATCGTTTAAGAAAAAGCCAAGTGTGAGTAATATAATTTTCTTCTATAGTGTGCAACTAAGAAGCCCACAAAATATGATATAGGAACAAAAGGAAGAAAAAAGTTAAAAATGAGAAAAAGCGGGTTTCATAGCAATCAAACCTGTAGGTCATTTTGAGGATTCCAGTCTGAGTCGAAAATTATAACTGTATCTGCTGTTGCAAGGTTGATACCTAGTCCACCTGCTCGAGTTGAAAGAAGGAAGCAAAAATCATCACTACCAGGTGCATTAAAATGATCCATTGCTTGCTGACGCAACTCCGCCTTTGTACTGCCATCAAGCCTTTGAAACTGAAACCCTCTAAGAGACATATACCCTGCCAGTATATCCAACATTCTTACCATCTGCATAAAACATAATTATACCCATTAGTCCATACATTTATCAGGGTACTAAAACACAAAATATCAGGGATGATCATGGTCCAGAAACTGCTCCACCAAAATGACATCTGTACCTAAAGCTAATTTGTAACAACTTTACATATATAGTACTAGAATGCTGAATGAAGAAATGAAGGTTTGCACTTGTACAGAACCCAAGTACTAGGGCAAGTTCCTCAAAAGTTGGTGAGTCTTTGAGCATCAACACTAATTATGTTATCCCTTGTGCAATAACTCACCAAACAACAAGAAATACGAATCCAGGTAATGCATAACTTTTTCATAGATGCAACGAATGTTCTGACATGACAGGAAGATAAGGCTCACATAAAACGGGAAAGTACTTTTTCCTGATCCATGGAATTTGTTATTTCTATTAAATAAAAGGAGGCCATGCTCTTGCTCTACAAGAAATTTTTACCTGTTGGAGAAAAATGCCATATCCTCAAAAGCTTAAGGGCTACAATATCAATAATTGTATCCCACAACAAGGATGAATCAAAAGCCTCTAAGAAGTTTTAAAAAGAGAGTACACTCTAATCCGTTTAAAACGCTCCACATAGCGTACCAAAGAACATAATCAGAAAAATGGAATCTCAAACAAACCTGGGAAAAGATCAAAACACGATGCTTTGTCTCATGCAACCTAACAAGCAGCTTATCAAGAATAACTAACTTCCCACTGCTTAAAATAATCCTCTCAAGTTTACTGCTGTCATTAAATATTGAATCTCCTCCATAACCATGATCAGCACTTTCAAAGAGGAAGGGATGATTGCAGCACTTCTTCAACTCAACCACGATGTTTAAAAGTGAAACCTGGAGAAAAAGGGAAAATCTTGATCATTCATAAAATCTTGACAATTAGTACAGGAGAAAAAAAGATTATCATAACCACTTGGATACTAGAATTCCAGGATTAAGCTACAGAAAATTGGAATTGTAGTAGTGGCTGTAGTACACGAAATCACATTCTTATCTTCCAATATGAAAAATACGAGACCCCAAGGAAAGGAACTTGCTCTCATGAAATGGGTTTGAAATTCATCTACAAAGGATGTGGAAAAACATGGAACAATTAAAACCAAGAAGAGAATCTTTTGCACTGATCTAAGTGAATTGGTGCTTAAATGACAATGTTATAATCAAATAGCAGTTGCCAGAAATCCTTTAGAATCCAACCATCAAAATCTCTATAAAAGGCAAATTCAAAACATAACTCCAACCATAACTCCAACCAGCCTATCTTCACTTACACGTGGCTTTGGGTTTAGGAATTTGCATTAACAGTTTTGAATCATCAAATTAAGGACTGTGCTCCATTGATAAATGATGATGAAAAGGAATTATTTATTATTCACTAGGAATTTGTGAATTTTGGGTAGCAAAGACGAAGAAGAAGGAAGATATGTCGAAAAGAGCTAGCACACAACTATAAGATAAAAGAGCCAAAGAAGGCGAACAGGAGAACTCTGGACGCCCATGTTGGAATATGAAATCATGAAAAAACTACAGAAGCACAAAACTAATAGCTAAATCCTAAAACTCTAAAAGGACATTTGAAATGGATAAGAACCTGATTCCCGCGAACTCCTTTGTTCAGATCATGGAAGTTGCGTTCCAATATCCACTTATAGTACCTGAAAGAAAGAATTTAGCACCAGACATGCAGAAAATCAACTGACAGACATGAATGAAAGAGAGCCTCTGCATTACAAGCTGACGTTATGACTTACTGTTTCTGAAGAGGAGACATTTCAACCCTAAGAATTCGCTCAATTTTTGGAGGCAAAGACTTTTCTACATCCTTGATAACTCTACGAAGAATATGAGGCCTTAATTCCATATGGAGATTAGCCAACTGTACAGAATAAAAGCAGATATTCCATTTTAGAGAGTGGATATTCATGAAAGGAAAAAGGGAAGAAAAAAGAGTATGAAGAAGCTACACCTCACTCTCATTGAACGAGCTGAGATTCTTGTAGTTTTGAACAAAATCATCTTTATTTCTGAACTTATCTGGATCAAGGAAGTGGAGGAGGGCCCTAGAAAATAAGCGGAAAAGTGGATTATTCAAATGAATAAGCAAATCATGAATGCATGTGCATGGCATAATGTGATCAAACCAGTCAATGATGGTATAAAAGGTACCCAACCAAAATGAATTAGTATGAAAGCAGCACTACCTTAGACCATATGTTATTGAAATATTATCTAGGAACATCCAAAAGTGATGATTCCCTAACATCAGCTGATGAAATAGTTATTTACTTCTTTATATTTGATGTATTTTTAGGAGAAGAGCAAGGCACTTTAAGCATTAGCATATCTAGAATGGACCAAAACTGCTTCTAAGTTTTCACATCACGAAAAGATAAAGCTTTCATGCAACATATGTAGACCATCAAGCAGAGAGACGAGAAAAGAATAAACTCAAATGTAATCAAGAGAGTAGAAGACGGCAAAAGTATATAAGATTTGTTTATGCCAGGAAAGTAGAATTTAGAAAGTCAAGGATACTACAATTGCAGAATATAGAAGCACACTGTAGATGAACGCAATAAGTTATACTCATATAATATATAGTCTATAACTCATCCAACAGCTAATACATTTAGTGTAAACAAGAGTTGATGCTAGGACGAGGAACCAAAATCATATCTACATTTACTTAAAGAAAACCATGAAACAGCTAAGGTATAAAGTCAAGACAACCTAGTTGAGCAGGTACATGCCCAAGTTAGTAACAACAATTAGCTACATAACATGCAAAAGCTATAATCTTGGTGTAACTAAGAAAAATAATGTCATTTACCATAACTCTTCCACGCTGTTCTGTAATGGAGTACCAGTTATAAGCAATTTGTTCTTGGTGCTAAATTCCTGTCAAATTAGGATACCGTTTAATACAGCAAACTCAACTTCAAAGAACAAAACACTGACAATTACTATACTGAAATTGATTGGCACCATTGACTTACAGAAAGAGTCGTATATAACTGTGCTTCACTATTCTTTAACCTGTGAGCTTCATCAACCATCAGATAACTCCACTTTAACTTTGAAAGGACAGCTTTATCCTTCAGAACTACTTCATATGTAGTCAATAACGCATTAAACTTTATAGGCCTGCCAGCCTTCTTGTTATAAAATTCATACTGCTGACAAACCTACATCCCAAAGACAACTATCAGAGACCAATTAAATAGAGAAAGCTAAATAATAGTAAGTCTCATGAACAAAAATTAGATTTCAATCATAATGAAATAGTGCAAAACAAAAGGTCAATCATTTTGTGTTGAAACATGATACACAGATACACATCCAACCAAGCATGCCACCTGAGAAGGTTATAGTACACTTTTCTTAATCTGACAATATAACAATTGCATATTTAAGGACCGCCAGAAAATCAAGACTCTATTCCATAGTCATCTTCCGTTATGAGCTTTTAGGTCTATGATGACAGTATCTTTAATAAGGTTGCGAAGGAAGCAGAGTACGAGTTAAGAAAAGTAAAGTACCTTCCTTGTAAAAAAAATCTCAAACTCTGATAAATTTAAATCTGTCCGTGTGAATATACATGCGGTAAATAGCTTGACTCACCTCCCGGCTTGCACGGGTACCAACATATACGATAACATTCATGTCAGGGAGCCACTTCCTAAATTCCTTGGCCCAGTTCGACAAGGTAGACAAAGGTACAACAACAAGAAACGGTCCATGGATCTGTTGAGCATTCTGCAAATTAAAATAGAAATGTTTATCTCATGATTACTTCTTAAGTAATTCGTCAAAGCAGAACTTCAAGAGTTTTCATATAAAAAAAACTCACCTGTAAGAAACCAAGCATCGATACTGACTGAACGGTCTTACCAAGACCCATTTCATCAGCTAAAATAACATTGGTATCATTTCTCCAGCTGCAAAAAGCAGGATATGCAAATCAGGAGATCATCAGAGAATAACACTTTAAGTACACGATTAAGTAAAAGAAGAGTTTCAAATACAAATGTCTTACCTATTAACAAGGAAATTCAAACCCTCAAGCTGATAATCACGCAGCTTTCCCCCCCTCAACCATTCAGGCTGTTCGTCAAGCTTCCTTAAACTTGCTAAAAAATAAAAGTGCTCTCTGATTTAATGATATCGCATGACAAAAACTGTCCACTAGAAAAACTATTTAGTGGGAAAAAGAAGAAAGTAACTGACTACTTGTACAGAAACCAATCTAGCTCACTACAAATCATGACAAAAACAGTCCATAGGTGAAGTTAGCATTGCTATCACAGCAGTGCACCTAACACCAAAATGGAATATATATCAGCAGTGCACCTAACACCAAAATAAATACATATTCACTTCTATGACCATGAAAATAACTGTACTTCCTCTTTTTTTTCTCAGAGAAAATAATGACGCTGAAAATTAGTTTTAGACTTTTAGTAGCCACTCAAATTTCAGCTTCGAAAATTTCCAAGAAATACCAACCTTTGCTCTTTTTCCGCTGAAAATCCACCTTCTGCCCCTGTACAGCTATTTCAGCCTCGCGCGCCTGCTCACAAATGAGGAAGTATAAACCTTACAATGACATGGATGTATGCTTTATTTAAGTGTGAGGTCATGTATGTGGTGGGCATATTAACTCAAACTCAAAAGGGGTAAAATATATCAATGAATTGACATAAGAAACGAGTAAAATACAACTGCAGATCATTTTGTAAGCATCGACAACCAGTTACCAGCCATGGACTATTTTCTGTTTTAGCTAATTACTCTAGGAAATAAATATTTGGTAAAAAAATGGCTATATGTTCAAATTTTTCCTGCGGTTCAATCAATGTTGAGCTCATTTTTCTTGTACCATCTAGATTTTCCGATGATGGTTAAAGTCAAAAGGTTTTTATCCGTTCTATCTGCCTTGGAATGTTAGACAATGTCACAAGCCTTTACAAATCTCCAGATATTGAAAATCATCTTTGCTGCTTTCGATGAAAAGCAATTTTCTCCCATTTTACACTTAAATTTCCTTATTTTAAGAGCTGATGGTTCTCTCTTTCCTTTCCCCTATGGGTCTATATTTGTTAAGACAATATTAAAACAGACTTTCCCCAGAATGGTAAAAATTAGGCCTTTATTGTGGGGGCTAAAGCCCAGGCACTTTAGAAACTCTCTGACCAGATACCAGTTGATAGATTGACATATACAAGTACACACACACACACACACAAAAAATTATATCGACATGTATGATTAAGTAAGGTAGTGAACTTTGCTAGCAAAAATTATAATCAAACCACAACTAAATACAATACCTTGTACTCGTCAATGGCATCTTGGGCAAATGCAATATCTACATCCTTCTCCCTAAATCCACAATCCACTAGTAAGTAAAAGCATTCATTCATCACTTAAATCAAGGGGAAAAATACAGAAAGCAAACACAAAACAAGACAATAACATAGCAGTTTGACTCTGTCGGAGCACTTTCGTTTGTTGAAATTTGAGGATGCAGCACAATATACCATGTTGCTTCAGCATAAGATAATCCTTGCCACTTGACCAGATACTCTGGTATGACTTCCCCTGTGGTATCCTTGCTAATACGGTCCGCAATTATCCTTTCCACCTGATATGAATACAATGGACCGGTAATACTAAATTGAAGGGGGAAAAAATATGAAAGCACATATGCCAAACAAAAAGACCACAGGAAAGATAACCTGACTATTTTGCTTGATGAGGTCCAAGTCCATTTCCTTGCTTACATCATTAACCTCAATCTTTGGAACAAAACAGACATAAAAAATAAAAGAACAAATGAGATACTAAGAAATATTCACGATATAATAAACATCCAAGGAGAGAAACTAGCAGCTAGAAACCAAATACAGGTTAAAATGACAGTAACAGCAACCATTTCAACTATGTTCGATGTCTGAACTTTCCACTTTTTACCACTCAGCAATCATGCTTCCGTTCATGTTTTCAGGCTGGAATTCCATATATATGTACTGTATCTTGAATCCATAACAAATATATGAAAAAAAAATTAAAAAAGCAAGTTTTTCCATGGCTATCATATCCAGAGCATAATTGAAATCTTGGGACATGAGGCGGTTGAAAGCTCTTTACCAACCAAGTTACAATGAAGATAGATTTTTTACGCCTTCACTCATTAAACAATTTCTGTCCAGAGACAATCGACACAGAAAGCCCCAAGGCTCTAGTGATCAAGGGTAGGCTGAATTTGGTCAATTTATAACCTCAAATTCTAGCAAGCTTCCACACGCATGTAAAGGATGGCTACATAAACTATTCAGCCAGATTTTCACATCAAACTCAGCTGAGCCATAATCCCAACTTATGGCAACTCTTGCATGCAACAGATTTATTTAAAAATTTTTTTCTTATAAGAAATTTTCTTTCATTGATATAGAAATCAAGTACAAAGGAAAGAGGACAAGGAATCCTCAGAAGGCAGAAAAAACAGTCTTAATATAAATTTAATTGATAGGGGCCATAATTTAAAGGATCCAAAGTCAATGAAATAAAAAACAAAAAAAAAAAAATTCACGCATAGAAATTCAAAACAATGCATAGCTGAGAGAACTTAACTCTGTTAGAGATTAACTCCAGACCACAAAGTACCAAAATGTGTATTTTTGTGTAATTAATATAAATCTTTCACCAGTTCATTAAATTCAATTGAGAGAGAGAGAGAGAGAGAGAAATGTTTCCCAATTGTTTTAGCCTTTGTTTCTCATGACACAATACCAAACAGACTGGTTTTATAATTCAACCAGCAACCTGAATAAAGGATTAGGAACATGAATATCATGACGTCTGATGAGTCCAACAAAAGCATGCAACGGAACGATACTACCAACAAACCAAAAAAAAAAAAGAATGATAAAAATCTAAAACATTATCTGCAACTGTCAACCCTTATTGACACATTTTAACTTTCCAATTAAGGTCTGTGAAGATAGCAATAAGGTAACCATATTACCTCTTCGCGTGTGACTGTCTTCCTGTATTTGACATCCTCCATTACCTTTTTAGTGTAATTCAATACTTTCTTAAAACCACTGAGCTGCAAAACGACACATACCAAAAGTACAGAGAATCTTAAATAAGAATAACAACAAAACACTAATTTCTTAGTCTTATATGGTTAAATACATAGAAGTTCTCGATATGCAAATAAGCAGCACATGAAATGTAAATCATACATTCTGCAACTCAGAAAATGATTTCCACTGACAGTGCAAATGGGATTGGCCTTTCCATTTTATCAAAAATTCCATCTCATTCCAATCTGGCTCAGAATCAAACAAGTGGCTCAATAGAGTAGGCTCAGTTGATCTATTATTCCTAAGAGCATCTTCAGCCGTGCCATTTGGTTGATGCCACAGCACCTTCTCAATACTATCACCGTCTTCCTCTTCAAGCTCCTCCTACAAATGGCAAACAAAATAATAATTCAAGAATGCGATCCAAAGAAAATGCACCAAAAAAGAGAGGTACATTTACAAAATATTTGAGAGATCCAATTAATATATGATGCACAAAAAAACTAACATTGTAACTAACTTGTCCTGTCAAGATGTTTTAATAAATGAAGCAGAAACCAGTAACCCACAAGTAAACGTATTGACACTTCAAATACATACTACATTTATCCCAATTTCAAGCGTATGTGCCAAAGGAGTTCTATCTGTCAACAGTTCAACTGTTAGAGGAAGAAGACCTATAAAAAAACAAAAAAACAAAACAAAACAAAACAAAAACAAAACAAAAAAAAAATACTCTACATGAAAAATCACGCCTAAGATTATCCCACTTGCTTTTTCGAAACAAGAGACAAAGTATAGTAATTGTAATAAAAACATAAGCACGTGATTTGAAGAAGAGCTTTCCTCTAGGGACCTGATGAAAAACGAAGATTGTATAGTAATTGTCAAAAAAAAATAAGCACGTGATTTGAAGAAGAGCTTTCCTCTAGGGACCTGATGAAAAACGAAGATAGACTACAAAAAGGTTGCCCAGCTCCTAACTAAATATCCAAGAAAATTGGACTGTCAAACTCTCTGCTTCTGTATACCCACAAAGAAACTCAATCTTCCCTACACTCCTCGAAAGTCTTATGATTTATTTCTAGCAAAATACCCCCAAAAAATTTCTAAGATGGTGACCTTCCACAAAATTCTACCCCTAGGACTAATACTGGACTGAAAAGAAAATTCAAGCAGCTTCTTGCAGCTCCTAGGCGTTACCCATGAAATTCCCGACTCCTTCAACAATAAAGACCATAAGTGGTGTAAGAATGAACCGCGTAAAAACAAGTGATTCACTCACTTCTATGCTATCAAGACATGGGCTTAGAACTATCAAGAGATAGGCTCAAGATTATCCAACTCACTACTGAAAAATCAAGACATGGGCTTGGAAGTTCAAAATCAGAAGTCCAACAAGAGAACTTGAGTTAAAATCTCCTAAACAGGAGTAAGCAATGGAAAAGAAATACATGATTTTAGTAGTAGAATATTCACAGGCTGCACCTTTTGTGCCTTTTTCTTCTTGCTTTCATCAATGTCCTCACTTTCTTCACTTTCAACATAGGACACTTTCCGAACAGACCTACTGGAGGTGCGTACTTCATTGTTTCTTCCAGTGAAAGTGGTTGACAAAGTAGATCGGCCACCACTTTTGCGAAGACTTGCACCTTTCCTCCTCGTGCTTTTGAAACCTTCATCACTGTCACTATCAGAATCCTCTGCTGAAGACTCATCATCTTCGAAAGATGACTTCCCTCTTCTTTGACGACCATATCCCTGAAATGATTTGCGTTCTCTTGTAGATTTAACACTACATCCACCTTTACCGTGCTTACTCTTTGGCTTCTTTGCATAATAAGAATCATCATCATCAGACATGTCTAGCTCATTCTCACTGTCATCTTCTTCTTCAGAATCTTCACCTTCCCAATCTTTATCCTGTTATCACTAAAATACATCATTAGCAAGCAGGAAGAACCAATTTTCACATTAGCAATCAGAACTGGCACAAGTATTCAATAAAACTAACCTATCCATGCAACAAATCGACTTCCCCTCGAGGAAAATGGAGAAGGAAAGGGAACTGATAACAACATAAAAAATAATACAGTGCTACTACTAGATTTATAAAAGATGTAGAGAATACACAAAAAGCTTTAATTCATGGACATAGAAAGAGAGAGAGTTTATGATCCGGCTTATGCATAGAAGATAAATCATATAAAGACAAACACACACACCTCAACAATTCTTCAGGGCCAATTGTTCTAAAGAAAATACGATTCTAGAAAAATCATAAACGTGAGATTCACTATTGTAGTATCACATTTTATCTGTGATTAATTTTGTTAGGGATCAGATCCCTTAGTCCAAATTAATTCATAGATTTATATCAAATGCCTTAAAAAAACAAGAATTCAGAAAAAGAACTTGACTTGAATGAATATCAGAGCTTAGAGAGAGAGAGAGATTTATCGACTAAAACAGCAAGGAAGCATTGTGTCTACATTAAAAAACGGTTTAAGTAAGGCCAAATAACAACACAGAAGGAAAGGAAATCAGAGCATTGCCTTAAGAAAGTTAATCACGAGGCTATGACAAAAATAAGGAGCTGCTGCTGTTATGAAATATTTTATCGTTCAACACGCTGCGAAGAGACACCTTTCTATGGCATCACAATGACTTGGGAATACTAACTACCAATCCATAAACAAATGACAGCAAGTATTTGAAGCACTATTTTTTTTCTACGTATTTAGCACTCTCCACTAATCCTCTTTTTTGGATGAATTAATATCTCAATGCAACTGTGACAAACCTTCTTCAAAGTGCGGCCACTTGTAGCATCATAATCAGGTTCAAAATCCAAATCATCGGGATCATCTCCTGCCATCACAAAGACAGCATAAATTCAGTCTTAACTCTTGTTCATGGAGAGCAACAACTAATTGTGTTAACTAGCACCCCAACACGTAGAACAAGCAGATGAATACTGCAACAATGCCCTAAAATAACAGCGTGTAAAACGAATTACCGTCTTCATCCTGTTCGTCATAATCGGCATCGTCATTGTTGTTGCCATCATCATAACCATCATCAAATTCGTCGTCATCATCCATGACTCTAGAAGCTCTAACAATGTTCTTACTGACAGCAGCAGACTTTAATTGTAGCCTGGTATTTGACACAGCAGAATTACGAAATCCTTCATAATGCACCAAGTCACTCTGCTCTTTCCCGTCTTGCTCATAATATTCATCAGACAACATCTCATCCGTGGGGACATCAGAAGGGCCCTGTTGACCCTTGCCTGCATATTTTGGCCCATCATCGTCTTCAGAATCTACTCTTTGTTCCCTGCCATCTGACGAATTGTAATCCAATCCATCAGCATTTCTATAATCAGAATCCTGCCCAGAATCCGATCCATTCTGAGTGCGCATAGGCTGGCAGTCCTTCCAAAAGGTGGAACCCCATTTTACAGGCATGGCAGTTCTCCTCTGAGAAGGTTGCGAATTCCCAACACTCATTCCACCATCATTAATAGTCGCCTCATTCTGTAACCTACTAGCATCATCTGGTTCACCTTCGCTTTGCTCCTGTGCATCCATGTTCATATCAAAGTCCTTCTCACTCGAAGTCACATCTATATACTCATTTCCTACCGAATTCTGAATTCCATTTGCGCCCTTTCCCTGACCTTTTTCTTCCAGTAGACTGTGTGTAATTGTATCGTCTGTAAAATTCCTCAAAAAGGCCATCTTTCACATGGAACTTATAAGGTATTTATTTTTTTTAATCTCTTCACACTAAGCACGACGTCTAGTACTCTTTGTTGTCTCCTAGAATCTCACAAGAAGACCTTAAAAAACAACCCAGGAAAGGCTAGTCAGTAAAATCCATAGAAGATTGCCTAAAACTTAACATTACAGTAATAACCTTATGAACCAACAAACTAGATTATATGTAGACCATGTTAGGAAAAAAAAAATACTCAACATGTAATTTTACCCAAATGATAAAGAAAGAATTCCAGAAAACCACTGAACAGAACAGTGGGAATAGGAGGATGACTGAAAAAACCAGATAAGAATTATTTACACCCATTTAAATAGAATCTAATTAATAAACAATTTAAACCAAAAAAATTTCATTTTCTTTTTTCACGGCTAGGAAATTTGAAAGAGCCAAAAAGAGACCAGTTTTGAGCTTAATTCTGCTAATGGTTTATTTGAAAACAGAGGAACCAACGGTAATCTTCAAATTCAATAAACTTGGGGGCAAAAATAACAAAATAAAGTTTTTTTTCTTATCACTCCTGACCTTAAAACACTAAAAACCAAATGAACATGACTACCAAAAACACTCGTAGCAAAACAACGCAATCCAATTCGAAAGACAATTAAAACTAGCAAATTCAATAAAGCTCGATCTCGATAGTGGATAAAACCATCAATGCCAAGAAAAGCAATCGCATGAACAAATCAAATAGATCAACGCGCGAATTTCGCGAAATCAAATTGAAATCGGACTGCTAAAACCCCTCGCGAGCTTGGACAAGCAAACCCTATAGGCAAAACCGGAGTCAAATCCACCACCGGAAGCCCTAATCGAAGAGAAAACGCACTTAAACGAGCGAATCCGACGCCGAAAGAAGCATTAGCCGCGAAGCAAAAGACGGAGAAGAGACTCACCGTGAAGGTACAACACAGGAGCCTAACTAATTTTGGGTCAATATCGAAAGGAAAAGGGCCAGTGCGCAGGTTAGCAATTGTGCGCCTCCGTCGAAGAGTCGCCGGAATGGAACCGCCGACGGCGAGGGGATTAAATTAAAAGGAAAAAAAAAAGGGGTTGTTCGGTTGTGGAATTTTTGGGAGCGAGAAAATTGGCGGCGGCGGTTGTTGCTAATATGCGCCAGGTGCACAAATATAACTTCCGATTTAGGAGGAAGCGGAGGCGGCGGTTTTGGATTAATCGCGGACGACGACGCCGATGCCGGTGGTGGTTCCCCAAAGCCAAAAACTTTCAATGTTGGGGTAGAGAGAGAAAGAAAGAAACAAAGGGAGAATAGGAAAAAGGCAGCATTTTTCTAGAGAGAGAAAGGGCAAAGGACAATTAGAGAACGGATATTTGGGGATTTTGGGATTAATTTTTCATTTTGTTTCCCTTGGAGAAACGTGTTTATAGAGACTTTTGTTATGTTTCTCTCTGTATTTTCTCTCTCTAGTCCAAGAATGTTTCATTGTTTTTTTTTTTTTTTTTTTTTTTGAACTTGGCTCAACATTTGTGTGGGCTCACGTTAAGAAAGGACCAATCAGTAGAGGCCATGTGGAGTTTCTGTGGCATGGTTATTGATCCGACGGCATGGATTGCTGGAGCTGGGGGCTTCTTACGCGGTTTGTTGTTAAGGATTTGAAGCCAAGGCAGGCAGGGCAAGGCTGATGGGCTAAAATCCGCGCCTACATTATGGGTTAATTCCAGACACATCCTAAGATTCCTAACGAATTAGGCCTGCCCAAGCTTTGCAAAGAGGACGTTTGATATCTAAAAGTTAAAAGGTTTTTACTGCAACATGACAACTTTATGTTTGTAGTCTATTTTTATTTTGTATCATAGCATACAAATATTTTCGATTATAATAGTTGAAACGATATTTTCTCAGCGACTTTGCTAAACACTCCAAAACGTTTAAATGAGAAATTTATAGCATGTTTGAACCTATAGTTTGTATCTAAAATATTGTAGAGTATTTGAAAATCAAGTTAGGAACTTAAAATTAGAATTTAAACATTATAATATATAAGAACTTTAATTGTATGGTATTTTTTATTTACATTATTGCATGTAAAAGCATTATATTATAACATGTAAAAGTTTTACACGGTAGTAGTTGAAACTTCAGTGGCAGAACTTAGTTTTGAAACACTCTCATAGTAATTCAAAATACGTGAGAGATAACATTGTCATGAAAATCTATTCGAACCTTTTTTTTTTTTTTTTGGCACTAGGTTTTACATTTTGTTAATATGAAGGAGAAATAGAGAGGGATGGAAGGAGATGTCCAATTTACTATTTTGGTTATAAGACTAAGAGGATAGAGAGTAAACACGAAGGGAGAGAGTCTCCTTCTAGGTCTACTATTTTGAATCTTTCCATGAGAAAAATGATTCAACAAAGAGAAAGTTTAGTTGTACCCCCAATACTTATCAAGGCATCTCATTAAATCCTTAAACTATAATAAAAGTGTTCGTGTTTGATACACTATTCAAGTTTGGCACTCTAAAACATTTTTTTTTATTTTTTGGTTTTTTTTAGCCTTTCTTCTTAGCTTTTTTTTTTTTTCATCCTTATTGTTTTTTCTTTTCTTCTCTTCATTTTTTTGTCCTCCCTCCTTTGTCATTTGTATCTTTAGTACTTCATTTTTGTTTTCTCTTACCATTTAGTGGTTTACGTTTTTTTTGTGCTTTTTAATATTTTTATTAATTTTTTCTACCTTTTTCCTTTATTGTTTTCTTTTTTTCGGGTTTGTTAAGATATGATTTGGTCAAGCCTAAATCTTGGAGCAAAGGCCTAACATAAAAAGTCCAAAGTGTGGTTGCAACAAGTCAAGCCCAATAGGAGTGTTTGATTCGAGTCCATTATTGAACACCAGATTAAAGCGGCCATTCAATTGAAGGGTTCAATGAGTTCAACATCAGGAATCATTTGGTTTGATAAAGAGATCTCTACTCAATTTGTTCAGGATGAGAGCATTCAGCAATCAACTATTGAAAGTCATAACTTTTGGTTCAATGGGTTCGATATACAAAGGTTTGGTTCGGCAGTTATAGGGGTGGACCCACTGATTCACGAGGTAGAACGTGGAGGTATAGTATGAAACTTGTGCCTAATAAGGAGTTGACAAGTGTCCTACTACTCCAAGCCCTACTGGAATTCACTCCACCACCTGTTGATGCCCACAATCCTTAGAAAGACCTTTATAAATAGAGGCTGAAGATGTCACTAAGGGACATCTAAATTCACTCACTCATACCCAAAACTATGTAGAAATAACTGTAAAAGTAAAAGAATTCCATTTTCTAGCAATCCATCATTTCTCAACACAAATATAGTGAAGAAGTATAATAAATAGGGCTGGCAATTCATATTACGTGTCGTGTTCATGTCAACACGTTTATAACACGACACAATTAAACTAAACACGAACACGACATGTTTAATAAACGTACCAAAAATAAAAACACAAACACGACCCATCTATAACACGTATAACACGACATGACACAATAAAAATACACCTATTATAAAATTTTGTTAAAATTTTGACTAATTAAAATAAAACTCTTTTACTATATATTTTACTATTTTTTATTTATAGTTTTCACTTTCAACTTTTTTATTTATAATTTTGCCTATAAACTAAACTAAATTTAGAGTCCAAACCGTAATGAATATACAATATTTATTTATCATTAAATGTTTAAACTGCATTAATTTTAAAGAGCCCACCTTCAACCCAAGTAATATTAAAGCCCTCAATAGCTATTTTACACTTCTACTAAAAAGGAAGCCGTCTTATATAGAAAAGAATGAGGGAGAGGCTCTCATTCTCTTTCGATGCGGGACTCTAGGAATGTAAAAATTTCAAAACCATAAAACTACAATAAATATATTAGATGCCCTCATTTAACAACAAATAGACATGCAGCATAGTGGTGAACGTAGAAAAAGTGAAATTTTGCATGCTGTAGGTGCAAGGTTTGCAAACTTATGAAATTTTTTTTATTTTCATACCATAAAACTACAATAAATATATTAGAAGCCTTCATTTGACAACAAATATTCATGCAGCATGGTGGTGAATTGGCGGTGAGATTTAAACTTTGCACACCTCAGGTGCAAGGTTCGAATCCTTGCACCTTTAAAATTATAAAACTTTTTTATCTTTTTTATTTTTTAAGTTTAAATGTGCTATAAACGTGTCGTGTTGATACATTTACTGCACGTTTAATTAAACATGTTAAAGCGTGTTAAACGTGCTAGCACGAATCAAACACGTTTATTTTCGTGTTATTCGTGTCAACCTATTTATGGCCCAATTAATATACGTGCGTGCCAAACCAATTTATCTCGTATCGTTCTTGTATCGTGTCATCGTGCCGTGTCCGAAATTATCTGCCCTAATAATAGACATAGCTCTTTTACAAAGTAAACCACTATAAAATCCGACTTATGGTACCTTTGTTTTGCATCATTTTACTTTCCTTTTCCATTTTATAATCGATTTTAGTTGTTATAAAATATTACTAATATTGTTGGTGAAGCTTATTAAAACCTAACAACGATGGTTTGAAGGCCCAATCATCTTGATATAATTAATAATCTTTGTTTTAAGATGCTTATTTCTAATTGTAGATCTAACGTCTATATGGTATCAGTTATCAATCATAATCTCATACTTAAATCTATCTTTCTTTTTAACTTAAATATTTTGATGCTTTTCTTCGTTTCTTTTCTTTTAAACTTTATTTGTCCTGTTATCTCATTCAATTCTCCATCATAAAATCAAGAATGTTTCATTTTTATATTCCCTTTTTCTATTTGGATATTTACCCTTTATTTCTCTTCTTTTTTTCATGTTGTTACTTTTTCTTTCTTTTTTGCTTTTTGGTGTTTTTTTTAGTAATCTTTGTTTACCTTTTTTTTTTTTTCTTTTAAACTCTATTTGTCTATCATTGTCTTTATTTATTTAAGGAATTAAAACTATATATTTCATAAATTTTAAAATAGTTAGACTCAAAAAGTTAATGCCAAAGGTAAACGTGGAGTTGTAGCAGCTGCACCCTTATCCATCTTAAACGTGAAGGCCCAATCACCTTGATATAATTAATAATCTTTGTTTTAATATGCTTATTTCTAATTGTAGATCTAACGTGTATATGGTTTCAGTTATCAATCATAATCTCGTACTTGAATCTTTCTTTCTTTTTAACTTAAATATTTTGATGCTTTTCTTCGTTTCTTTTCTTTTAAACTTTATTTGTCCTGTTATCTCATTCAATTGTCCATCATAGTCTAAGAATGTTTCATTTTTATATTCCCTTTTTCTATTTGGATATTTACCCTTTATTTCTCTTTCTTTTTTTCATGTTGTTACTTTTTTTTTTTCTTTTTTGCTTTTTTGGTGTTTTATTGTAATCTTTATTTATCTTTTTTTTTTCTTTTAAACTCTATTTGTCTATCATTTGTCTTTATTTATTTAAGAAATCAAAACTATATATTTCATAAATTTCAAAATAGTTAGACTCAAAAAGTTAATGCCAAAGGTAAACGTGGAGTTGTAGCGCGTGCACCTCCATCCCACTCAAATTTTTTTTATTAAAATGCTTACATAATTTTTTTAAAAAACTTTCCAATGATACCCTAAGTTTTTATTTTTAAATTTTCTTTTCAAACTTAAAATCTTAAGCAAATTAAAAATCAACAACATTACTATATAAATTCACAATTCTTTGGACTTAACTTTAAAAATTGAATGAAACTCTATTACAAATTCAGTTCATTTGGGGAAAAAATTAAAGACACAAAGAGGTAAACAAGGTTACAAAAAACTATTCTTCTGTAGTTTTGACTTAAAGTACTGTAGATTCACAATTCTTTAAAGTCTTCACTTTAAAACTTTAATTAAAACACATTACAAATTTAGCTTGTTTAGAGATATAAATTAAAAAGGCAACAAGATATCAAAGGTAAAAAAAAAAAAAGTATATTGTAGTTTTTATTCAAAATATGACTTCTATTTACCCCTCTGCCCCTCCTCCATGTCCAAAAAAAAGTTTATGGCTTTACTACTAGTCGGTGACTAAAATCAAACAAATGCATAATTTTGTTATTTGGGCAACTTTTTTCATTTTGAATCTCTTAATAGAATTTTTCTGCTACTCGTTCTTTTATTTCTAATTTATGTTATTAAAACTTCAATCACGACTTAAAATATACATCACATGTACCTCAAACAGTCATACATAAAAAGATTAAACAAGACAACTTACTTATTATATTCAAAAGGAGAAATACCCAAATACCCCTTGTGTTTTAGCAAAACATCACTTTTACCCCTTTTATTATAAAAATGCCCAAAACATCATTTGTGTGTTCAAAATCATACACAAATACATCTTAAAGGGACTAAAGTTTTTAAAAAACTAAATTACCTTTTCTAATGTTTACTATATTCTTTACTAAATACAATTTGAAACATTATTAACCAAAATGCTAAATAAAATCAATATTAAAAAGTTAAAAACTCTCAAAATAGTTAAAGTATTTGCTTAATTGAAATATTTATTGGAACATTTTAAATTACATTTTCTTTAATTTTTTAATCAAGTTACAATTAAAACAACAATTAATATATATTGCAAGGCTAATATTAGAATTTTTTAAAAATTAATTGCTTATTTTGAGTATGAATTTGTAGACAATTAGGTAGTATTAAGCATTTTAATAACAAGAGAGGTAAAGTGGTATTTAGGCAAAGCTTTGGGAGTGTTTTCTGTATTTTCCATATTTAAAATAACAAAAGACAAAGTCAAAATACTAAAACCATTCAAAAAATTTAGTGGAAAGGACGAGAAAATGAACATTTTTTTTATCAACTACTACTTATAAGCACGTACGGTGTGCATGTATTTTTTTCATTATTCTAATATAAATATCTAAAAATTACTCCTAAAATTTAATTTTACTTTTATTATTTTCCTAATAGTTTAATGCATATTTCAATCAAAACATGTGTTATCGTTCAATGACTGTGTAAGGGGAAAAAGTATGAGTATGTATAAACAAATAAGACAAATTTTAAAAAATAATTAAGAGGTACCATTAGATAATAACAATTGAAAAGGTTACGTAAAAAAGATTTGAGTAGGGACGTGTATGAGACAAATATTTTAGCATGAAAGGAAATAACATTTATAAGGCAAATAGTAGTTGCAAGTGTTACTGCAGATGATAATAATAATAATAATAAATGAAAGTAGGTAAATACCTGCAAACCAAAATGACAAAGTCAAGAAAAATAAAATGAAAATCCCTAAACCTTTCTATAATAGATTTGGTTTGTAGTTTACCTAAAATAAGCAGTTTGATTTAGTTGTCTATCTCCGGATCAAGTTTGATGAAATAATTTTAGTAGATGTAAAAGAATATACAATATGAATAAATTTTAAAATATATTTTGATAATACACATTAAGAAAAAATAATTTAGTAAAGTGGATCTAAAAAATATATAAGATACTAGAAGGAAAGTAGCAACAAAAAAGCACAAAGATAAGAATGAACAAAAATAAAGTATTAAATAAATAAATAAAGGAGGCTAAAAAACCAAAGGGAAGAACATAAAACAAAAATAAGGATGAGAAAAGTTTGCAAAAAAAAAAAGTAAAAAAATAACAGAAATGGAAAACAAAAATTTTGCTTTTAAAAAAAGAACATAAAATAAAAGAAAGAAAAAAAACTTTATTGGGAAAAAAAAGAAACGTGAGGGCTCCATGTTTCGTTCGCTTGGCCACATGTCAAGGTCAAGAGAAAAGTAAGTGCTTTTTACTATAAAAAGAAAAAAAATGCTGGGAAGTATCTGAGAACCAAAATAACGAAGGTATGAAAAATGAAGTGAAAATCTTTAAACCAATATATAATTGGCTCGATTTGCGGTTTACTTAAATTAAGTGGTTTAGTTTGATTGCCCATCTCCAAGTCACGATTGAAAAAATAATTTTAGAAGATGCGAAAGAATATACAATAAAAATATATTTGATAATACATATTAAGAAAAAGCAATTTAGTAAAGTGAAACTAAAAAATATATACAATGTTGGAGGGAAACTAATAAAAAAAGCATAAAGATGAGGAGGAACAAAAATAAAGTATTGAAGATGCAAATAAAAAAGGAGAGAAAAAAAAATGGAAGAAAAGAAAACAAAGCAAGGATGAAAAGGTTTTCAAAAAAGTTGAAAAAACATAAAATAAAAGAAAGACAAAAACCATAAAGGGGGGAAACGAAACAAAGAAATAGGGAAGTATTTTGTTCCCCCTATCATGCGTTAGGTGTTGGTTTTCTAAAATTGTTTCTAGAGAAAATATACAGAAAGCTAGTAAAAGTACGGAACATATATAACAAAAATTTTCATTAAACTTCTAGAGAATGTGATCATTCGCTCACTTTTCTTCCCCTAACCTCAACACACAAGCAAAGCAGGGCTAGGAATGAAGAACTCTTATTCTCTTTCTTTATCTTTCTACACACCTAGGAGAATTTTTACAATCTTACCAAGACCCTCAATTTTTGTGTGTAAAATGAATAGAGAAGGCTTCTACTTATAGAGAATGTGAGACTCAATTCTTTTAAGAAGTTTCCTTTATTTTAATTTTAAAATCATATATTTAATTAAAATAAAAGATAAAGTTCTCCATACTTTATATAGTGTAGTGTAGATATTGAATCACACACAACTTTATAATGGTTCACTCTTAAATTAAGCTACGTCCACTATTGTTTACTTCCCTATATGTTGAACCACGTACAAATTATAAGAGCTTTGCATAAAATGTAAACAAAGTAACAAAATAAGAACTTTTTAGCGAGGGAGTGAGAGAATTCTGTAGAGTTTTTGATGAAAGTGTGAGTTGGGAGATGGATCCCTCAATAATGCCATCGAACCTTATTTATAGATGTGGTTTAAAAATAGTTCAGTTAGTAGGAAGTGGATTTGAGTGGTGTCTGATGTAGTGGGACACATGTCATATACTAATTAGGTGTAGGTTTCAAACTACCTTGTCTTGGTCTGCCACATGAGTTAATGGTCTTCTCTTGTCACTTTTAACTCCAGATCTAAATCGTCAATTCAAACGAGTAAGGAGATAAAATTTTCCATGTAAAACATGATCATCCCAAACCATTTGTGTCGAGCACATCGAATACAAGACAAGCGTCAAACCGGATGGCATCAATTCGCTGGTATCAATCATACTAAACCTTTTTTCAATGCAACAAGTAAACCATATAGGCTCGATCAGTTTGATTCGCTCGTTGGGCCACACTTACTGGGTCTGGGATTGTCCAAATCATACCTCAATAGTAGGTGCCATATATGCCCAATACACAGAGACTTCATTTGTATGTGGCACCAATGAGGAGGAATGAGTTAAAAAATTTGTTTAATACCCAATTTGATTTGTGTCCATAATTTAAATTTCCAAATTTGAATAAATCATATTTATCAAAATTAGAAACATCTAAAAAATAAAACTTGATGAACAAGTGTTGGATTGCACAAGGAAATCTTCCTCGTGGCAGCATACGCCATACACAGTAAGAGGGACGTATTGTGTCTCTTCCAAAATTAATTATTACTTATTAAACAATTTCATTACTTAATAATTATAAATTAATTTATAACTAATTTATTTTTAGTGATATGTAATTTAAAATTTCATAATTCTAAATTAATTAATTAAACCAATAATTTTACTTGTCTAGACAATGTTTACAAGGATCGTATAGGGACTAATGGAACCATAATTTTAAGCTCCAATAAAATGAATATATTAAGCAAATATTTTAATTATATATTACTCTTTCATTAATTCCAAAGTTACTCTTCTAAAAACTTAGATTTACACTCTTAAAATTATAGATATAATTAGTCATGTTTTAGAATTCCATTTAATATTGTCATTAGATATAAATTGATCCTCTATAAATAATTTATAATTAGGGTTGGTTAAAATCCATTGATCTTTCTAATTACTTTTTTATCCTTAAGTGTCATTGATTCTTTAATGAATAATAATTTGTAAACTTAATCACGAATTGAGCGTTCATAATATTTAAGACCTAAATCTATACTTAAGAGAATTATTTATTTTCTTCTTATTAAAAAAGAATAGATTCTATCTTATTATTCTAACATTCTCAACTACTTACTTCACTATACCTCTAAAATACAAGAGGTAGAATTAGATTCTCGAATCTATATCGAGCAAATCAAAAGCACAATTTCATAAATAGGAGTTTGCTAATAACTCAAGATTAAGATCATCTTATATATGACCATCAGTTGATGTGATTATACTTCTATATTTTAACATATTTTATTTAGCTGTTCATATCACATGATGTCATGATCCTTCATAATCTTATTATGTATAGTGTACTTATTTAATGACTAATTATATTAACGGTTTGAATAAGACTATTTTATTCTCAATGAAAATGATCTACACTACTAACGATCGATTAAAGATTTCAACTTTAATTGAATTATTAATTATAATAATTAATATATATTATTGATAATTTTAATTACTGTCTTTAAATATTATCCTCTTATATATATAATGTTTAAGGTCACAAAAATAATTATAGAATTTTGGTGATATTCATAAAATATTTAAAATATATGTACACAAATATAATAAAAAATTACTTTATTTATTTATAAATATGTCATTGACAAAAAAATATGACATGTTTAAGGATACCTATCCAAACATTGGGGCCAAGAGTTGATGCATCTTCATACATTAAGATTTGACAAATTTACATTCTTAGAAAGAGCGTATTTCTTTTTCCTAAATAGTAAATAATAAATGAACAATAAAAGCTTGATTCAAAAGAAATTATCTTGTTTGTCATAATTTTTTTAACAAATAAATTTGTATGGAAAAAAAGTAAAAACTAAGAGTTTGAATTGAGAGTATTATAATATGTGAGAATTTTATACTAGAGCATATATTTACTTCATATTATAGTATAAGAGGTTTATATTGTTTATAATTAGAATTATAAGTTGGAAATAAAGTTGCCAAATACACTTATTATATAAACTATCTATTACATATCTATAAGCGACCACAAAATTTTGGCCCGTGCGTTTTGATTATGCAAGTGGGTGTTTGTGTGCTTTTCTTCTTCCTTTTTCTTTTCTTTGTGTCGTCTAGTAAAGCTATGGAGAGTTTAATGGGCTCAAGGTGAGATCATGGGTAGAGTAACTTGTTCCCTCTAACTAACTATTTTATTGAAGTATTGTAATGACAATTATATTATTTTACTTCGAATGATAACTATTTTCATTTTTTTTTTTTTTTATTGCTTACATTTATTAAAAAAACTTTTTCTTGCTTTGACACAATCCATCTATAAATTTGTTCAGTTAATGTTAAAGGAAAATTACGAGAGAAAGAAAAGATAAATGATGAAGAGAGAGAAAGTATAAAGAGAGAAAAGTCCATATATAAGGAGCCATCCGGGCATGAGAGGTACAATATGAAGAATAAAGAGAAGGAAAGTGGAGAGAGAGTTAATGAGAACATAGAGTACGAGTCGAAAGAAAAAAGACAATAAAAAGCGGAAAGAAAAACATGTACAAAGACCGAGGATCAAAAAAATATACATAAAAAATAAAGACGACGACGAAGGAAAAAGAAAATGCAAATAATGAGAAAAAAGAGTAAGAGAGAGAATGATGATAAAGAAAGTATAGAAAGATGTTGAAAAGCTAGAGAATGAAATGACAAAAGTTACGTAAAAATGAGGTATAAAGAGAATAAATTGTAGAGAGAAATTGAGGCTAAAGGAAATGATAAAAAGAGATTGAAGGACAATGTGTTAAATGAGAATGGGAAAAGGTATTGAAAAAATAAGGGAGAAAAGTGTAAAAAAAATAAAAAAAAAGATAAAATAATGGTAAAAAGAGAATTAGAGAAGTGAAAATATATAAAAGGAGTGTTTAAATGGTATGATTTATATATTGACACACTATTTTTTTATTATTTCGAATAATATATCAATTAATATATTTAGATTTTTGACCTTAAGCTAATTAGGGGTGGGAACATATGAGAAATGTTAAGATGATAACAATTTGAAAAGAATGATTAGAATAAAAATAATTTAATGATAAAATTTAAATGATACATAGTACTCAATAACAACAATTAGATCAAATTTTTGAAATACAATCTTATCCTATAAAAGTGACAATTATTGTATTTTAAAGTCAATAAAACAAAATGACTAACATTATTTATTACATTTAACACTAACATCAAATTATTTTCTTCTCTAGAACAAAAGTCTTATAATAAGGCACGTGGGTGGCACATGATTTCATTAGTGAAACCAAAATAGAAAGATAAGCAAGAAGAAAGAGACGTGTAAAGAGAGCAGTTAGAGAACGTGAAACAACAAAAGGCATTTGAGTTGGGAAGCTATTGAAAGAGACGATGGAAAGAAAATATAGAAACCAAGGGGTTCTTTTACTTTGAAACGAGGAGGAAGGGATGAAGTAGATGTGTTCAAAGGCGGTTTGGGCCCCTTTTTTTTTTTTTTTTCCATTAAATCATTGACTAAACTAAAAATAAATTTTATTTTTAGGTTGTTTGAATTTTTTATAAAACCAAATCACTCATAAGGAGTTTAAGTGGTTTGATTTGAATGGTTTGTACTTAAGATTAAAAAGAATAATATTTAACAAAAATTATAAAATGTATAAGAGTTTATCCTTTAAATTTTTTTTAAAAACCAAAATCAAACTAAAAAGTTACGATAACACAAATCAATGTTTACCAACAACCAAACTAAAAAGTTAAAAATACAACTAAAAAACATAAAATAACACGAATAAATTTAAACTTGAATTGAAGTTTTTTACTTGTGTCGAAAAACCTCTCCTCTTACTAATATCGTTTATTGATGTTGTGGTGAGTTAAGCCAATAGCATAAAGAGACAATGTGATAGTGAGTAGGCCAGCAGCAGTGCAGAAAGAAGAAATAGGTCACTGGATGAGGAAGGCTAAGGTTTTATGAATTAGTCTTATTTGTATATGTTGGTTTTTTTTTTTTTTAATTTTGTATTTTTGGATACCAATGCTGGTTGATTAGGACAAAATGTAAGTGTGGAAAGGTGATTACTCTTTATCAAACAACATAATATTCTTTTTTTAGACGAGACATGCTATTCTTTCTTGCACTTTAAAATTCCTCTATCTTTTGTCCACTATTTTTTTTATTCTAGCAAACAAAATGATGTTACTGTTACTGCAAATTTACAATCATCTAAGTTATAATGCTAAATTAATTTAAAAAAATAACAAGGTGACAAAAAACTTTAATATAATTATTCCCAATGCACATGGCATTCTACGAATATAAGGAAAAAAAAATTAAAATAACCTCCCTTATTGTTACAAACAGTCATTTACTATATGAAAAAAAATACAATTAGCTATAATAATGAAAAGATCAACTTTAAACCAAATTATAGAGCTTATTTAAAAACATGATTCGAATGAAAAAGCTTTAATGAAAATAAACTTTGGTACACTAATTTTTTTCACAACATTTAAATTGTTACAATCTTTTAAGGTTTAAACTTTTAGTTCTAAATGTTTCAGGCATTGTAATATATTTTAACTTACAACCATGAAAGCCCTCTCATTTCCAAAAGTTTAAAATCCAAAACTCCAAAAAAAATTATACAAAAGTGGGTAAAATAAATTTCATAACAAATGAGTAAACGATGCATCAAAATTGGAAATGTTTATGCCAAACCCACGACATAAAGAAAAGAGCAACAAAACTATGAATATGTTTCTTGGGCTCGTTTGTTTCGAAAATTGGCGTATGGATACGTATTTGTTTTCCTTAAAATTTAAATTTTTTGAGTATTAAGAATCTAAGTTTTTAAAGTTATGACTCCCTCTAAACTTTAATAATCGGATATCTCTGCTACAATAAAAAATAAAATTATTTATCCTATATTTGAGGAAAAAAATCATAACTTCTTCATTTGTTATATAATTGAGATGATTCTTTTTTCATTGTATTCCTAGTGAAGAGAGAAATAAATTAATATTCATATTGTATATTTTTTAGGATCATAACATTAAAATTTTATTAGATTTGTTAATAAATCAAAAACTATTTTTACTACCTTTCTAAATATAAATTTTAATTTTATTCTATACTCATATTAAAACTTAAATGCACATACAAACGTCAATTTGGATAACAATTTAAATCACTAACTCAAATCCTATTTCAAATCACACTACCTCAAATTAAATCACTAATTTAAATCTATTTACTAAATGGACCCTTAAGTTTAATATCAAAGTCTGTCCTATACAAAACATCTTATAGTGGGTGTTTGAAAGGGTGGTAGGAACTACTTTTATTATAGTACGTGAGAGTTTTATACTGTAGTAATTTTTTTATTATTATTATAACATGTAAAAATTTTACATTATTTATAACTAAATTTATGATAAAATTAAACGATGAAAACCACTTTTAAACACCCAAATAGCCTTTTCATGTCATAGAAATTAAAAGACCATCTTTAAATATAAATATTAATATTAATTTTAAATTTGACGCAAAAAATAGTCAAAATGTTATAATGGGCATTGACATGCATCTTATGCTCCAATGTACCGATGCCGTTTTAAAGAACCTGGATCCCCTGTCCACATTGCACGTTTAGTTCTCAGTCTAATTAATAAAAGACTGACACCTCGTACGCGTATTAAATGACTATGAACAGAGAGAAAACAGGCATATTTTCGTTTAAAAACTCCTTTTCTCTCTCTCTCTCTCTCTCTCTCTCTCTCTCTCTCTCTCTCCTCTTTTTTAACCTACTCATCTCTTTTTTCTTCTCGTCTTCTCATTTTCTCTGTCAGTGATCTTTCTCCACAGTATTCTCAAAAAGTAAGCAAAGCAAAAGAATAAAATATTCACTTCATTCCCCGCACCCATAATCGATATGTCTTTTTGTTTTTTTATTTGTGTGATTTTAATATATTTTGGGTACATAAAACCTCATTATCACTAGTAAAAAAAAAACTAATTCTAAAATCATAATCTTTTCTAATTGCTGTACAATATTCATTACCTAAAATCCAAAAACTTTCATGCACATACAATTTTTTTGGTCTCTTTAATAAATAGATTTGAATTAATGATTTAATTTGAGTTAGTGTGATTTGAGTTAGAATTTGAGTTAGTGATTTGAATTATTATCCAAATTTGTGTTTGGACGTGTATTTAGGTTTTAATCTAAATATAGAATAAAATTAAAATTTATGTTTGAAAAGTTAGTGAAAATAGTTTTTGATTTATTGACAAATTTAATAAAATTTTAATGTTAATGATCTTAAAAAATATGTAATATAGATATTAATTTATTCCTTTCTTCACTAGAAACAAAATGAAAAAAAAATCATCTCAATTGGATATCAAATGAAGAAGTTATGATTTTTTTTCTCAAGTATAGGAGAGAAAATTTTAGTTTTTACTGTAATAAAGATATATGAGTATCCAAAGTTTAGGAGGAATGGGAACTCTAAGAACTTAGATTTTTGATACTTAAAGGATTTGGATATGGGAACTCTAAGAACTTATGATTTGGATACTTAAAGGATTTGGATATGGGAACTTTCAATTGGATATCAAATGAAGAAGTTATGATTTTTTTTCTCAAGTATAGGAGAGAAAATTTTAGTTTTTACTGTAATAAAGATATCTGAGTATCCAAAGTTTAGGGGGGAATGGGAACTCTAAGAACTTAGATTTTTGATACTTAAAGGATTTGGATTTTCAGGAAACAAACACATTTTCAAAGAATTCTTGATACTCGAATCTAAATTTGAATATATTGAGTCCAAATAATACTCGAAACAAAACAAACGAAACCATTCTTCTTGGATATAAGAAAAATAGTTGCCTTATTTGGATCATTATTCAATAAGAAGAAAGAAATAGTTTTTGTTTTTATTTCCTTGTCATAGGCCTTTTTTTCTCTTTGTTTTTATAATTGCAGGCCTCACTTTTTTTTTTTTGGTGTTTATTGCTGTTATTTTTTTGAACTTGTCCAACATCTATAATTTGCCTTTTAAGTTTTTAATTTTGATAAGTTGCCGTTGAACTTATAAATTTGTAGCAAATCACTATATATTATTATAGATTTTAGTTTTTTTTAATTGAAATTGACATGTAATTTGTAATAAATAGTTGATTATTGGTATAAATGAGTATTTTTATTTATTTTGGCCCAATTTTATTATGATTAATATCTTTAATTAATTTTTTATCAAAACAGAAAATTTTGAAGAATTTTGTTTTGAATATAAATTTGAGTCAACATTTCTATGAAAACAAACTCTTTTATACTCTTAATCAATGACCTATATAAAAATTACATGTTAGTTTTAGTCAAAAAATTAAAATTACTATCTATAAGGGTGATTTGCTATAAATTTATATGTTTATGAGGGAATTTGTTAAAATTAAAAGTTTGAAAAGTATATTATAAATGTGCGACAACAAATATTGTGTTCCTTACTCCATTGCTGAGCATACACATTACATCAAGTCCTAATAAAATTCATTTGCATAGATCACAAAGAAGCGTGACTTCGGTTCAAAGAGTTGAACTAGATATGACTGATTATTCGAGAATTGCTCCTAAATCAAGCTTGGAACCAATGGCAAGGAGAAAAGAGGGACATGAAAATCTTGGATTTGATATCATTGATTACAAAAATTATTTGCAGACTAAAAGAATAATTCCAGTGAAGTTCAGAGATAACGGTGGTATTTTTGAATATCTTCAACAAGTACAATTAGAAGATCCCGATTTTATTTGTGCTTTATGCAATGACCAAGAAAATCTTAGGATTAAATAATGTAATTTACATATTTAAGTCAAGGATTTTGTAGGGAAAATATTGTTAGTGATGTGCCCTAGGCTAATTATGTAATGACCACATTTTGACTTCATTACATTTGCATTTTATTAGTAAAGAGGCATTTTCATTATTGTTTTTTATTCTAATTCCATAAATAGTTAATTCTGCCTAAGGTCATTAAGTATGTGACTTGATAGTAAAACTCTTAGGTGAAAATTGAATTCTATTATAAATTATCCTTAGTCGGTCATTATTATTCGGATAATAATAAATGAAGACTAGTACGAAGTTTGACTGATGATTATGTTTTACTAATCATATGTATGAGATACTAAGTCAACTCATAGATACATATTTGAAAAATGATGTATTGGATTGACCCGCTATGAGAATACTGCATGAATAATTGTCATAAGTGATTCTTATCACAATAGTATTATCCTAGTCCTCTGACATGAAATCACCATTGTTTCCTACATGACAAATTCTATATTTTGATATATTCTAATATTATCTTTAATAGGATGATGGAATGGATAGTTGTTGGATATAGAGTGAACCATGTGAGGAATGTGAGTGATTAAGAAGGAATTTGTCCCTCATTTATTATGAAAAAGATATTTATGGGCCCCTCGATAAGTTAGACTAAAGTAAAATGTATGACCATACTGGAATGAATTGATAAGGGTTATTAATATCGGTCTACTTAAGATCGAGAAATAATATGATTGAATAGTATAAGGATGACATAAACTATGCCTTATGTTTAATCAAGGTATCTAGTGACAAAAGGACTTTAATACTTATTATAGATTAGGTTATGTTAGATTATTGACATTCGCATAACCTGGGTAATCATAATGTCTTCTTAGAGGCCGCTTATGATTTGTGGGCCAGAAATAGAATTTCAAACCCACTACCAATGTTATGTGAACCTACAGGGTCGCACACTTAGAGTAGACCAAAAACGAATTTTGGGGTTTATTGTGTCTAGGTTCAATTGACTTGATAATGTCCAGATTTGATGTACTAGATATGTCTAGGTTTATTAAATCTGACGTTATTTAGATTCTATGAATCATATTTGAATTACAGTTTACCCTTGTTAAAATCTGACTCTATCTCGAAGTCAATAGATATATATATATATTTGTTTTAGGGTTTCTAGCCAAATTAACAAAAAGAAGGCGTTCTCTTATTCTTAAAGGTGAGAACATTAAAAGCCCTAAAATTAGAGAGAGAGTCATTTACTGTAAGGAGAGGGTGCTAGCACACCAATTCGTTTTTGAGAGTCTGTTTGTGTGGTACCTGCAGAGGGCGTTGCTCTAAGTAACAACGTCTGAATCCATTCCTGAATATGAAAAGCTCGAGTTAGGGTGTTACCAGAATGAACCTGCTTTCTTCCTTCTAGAAATCTTGCCCCTTTTGTCATCCTGTTAAGATTCAATGACTTTCTTATCAATCTAATCGAATTGCATGGATCCTGCGAGGGTTTTGTAGGAATTAATTGTAATTTTTTGCTGCTTATTTGAATCACAAAATCCAACAAAACCCAACAAATATCATGTTTGATTTTTGTAATTAAAGGATTTATGAAATTAATATATAAATTCTAATATTCTATAGTAAATATTAACGTTAAATTTTCCAACTTTTTGTGATCGAATAATTCGATTGATAATTTTTCATCGTGATTCAAGGCAAAAGAAATTTCATATCACGCATCAAAACCCAGGTAGTGACGTGGCTGTTTAATTAAATTAATTAAGTAAAATTTTAACTAAACTCACCTATTAATCATTTGGGTTATTTATAAGAACATGGTAAATTTAAAACTTTTTAAATAGTTATTATTTATTAAGCCCTACTGAATAAATTAGTGAGTTACCTCTAACTTAAGTTAAATTAAAATATAAAAAATAGAGAGCGTGGGTTGGGCCACACTAGGCCCACATTGTACACACATACATAGTACTGACATATACAAGATACAAACCATAGTCTAAACCAAAATAAATAGTACCTAGATATACATGCCTTAATTAAATAAACAAATAGCTTAATTAAAGCTCCTACGGTCCACGCACGCAATCAACAACGTTCTAGTCGGTGGTATGCTGCGAACTACCTAGAAGGGGAAAAGTTTTAAAACAAATAAAACCGTAAGTGCAAGGCTGACTAGGACTTAGGTTTTGAAAACAACAACTTAAATAAATAAATTCTTCGTTAATATAAAAACTATAAAGGTAGTAAACGAATTTCGTTAATTTCATACTTACCATTTCGGTCCAACAACCATCTGAAAACAAGTTCATCATTTTATCCTGGGCAAAGCCATATGATTCATCACAGTAATGGCCCAACTGGGTTTTATGACCCACCCCCAAAGTCGCTCTTTGCACGACCCAATCTCTGTACATAGCATCATGCACTAATGTCTTATTTCGAACGAAGTTCTTGCAATTGTTTGGTACTAAATATTATAGTGCCTTTACTATTACTAGAGTCACATATTACTGAATTTTCTCATTTACATTTATTATTTCGTTCATTATGATCATTTTATTACTCAACAGTACTGAAATTAATTGAGTAAATACATCGCAATCAACCTTAAAAATATTTTCAGGAAAATATTTTGTGGCCAAAACCCCTTTTAAAATCATGGCTAATAAAAAGAAAGGGTCTAGAGTCCTATCTCATTATCAGCATAATAATGCATGCATCGTAGTCCCGGTTTGCTACATATCGGCTCCTTGGAACTACTAATGACCTTAAACATAAACTAAATCTATTAATATCTAATTTAGGATATTCTATATTAGCACACTATTTCATGGTGCCTTAGTGTGCCTTTAAAGTCTATATAATCATGTCATAATGTCAAAATTTCTTTTTATTAGTAAACAATGAAAACTAGTGAAAAACTGCCATTTTGATCCAGCTCGGTCGGCCTGTTGTTTACTTTGGTCCAACCTGCCGAACTGCAGGTGTTCGCCCTATTGACAGCTAAGTTTGCCTGCCGAATTGTTGGTGTTTGGCCTACTGATCTATTGAAATCTAAAAAATTCAAGATTTCTAGTTTGGTCAATCTATGCTCAAAAGCTCAATTTAACATGTTTTCTCAGTTCTCAGAGCATGGGTAACACTTAGAAAGAGTAGAATAGTATAATAGAACACATTTAAACACTTTTCTACAAATTTTCATGAAAATTTAAAATTTATTCCAAAAAATGAAAAAATAAAAAAATGCAAAAACTAGTTTAATCTCATTTTTGCTCAAACAAGGCTCGGATTCGTTGTGATTTAAGTTCCAGAAACTTAGATTGAATGTCGTTTAAGCTTGTACGTGCTCGGATTTCAACATGCATGGGAGATCTAAGATGAAAATTTAGAAAAAGAGAGCTAACCTCAAGTGAACGTTTTTGAAGAAAACTTGGTGGCTTGAACTTCGTTTCTTGGCCCCTGATCAGCTGGAAATAGAGCTGAGGAGTTGCTCTTGAGTTTGAAAAATTTTGGGTTTATGTAGAGAGAAAGCGAGAAAAATGGAATCGAGAAAAGAGGGAAAAAGAAGAGAAAGAGAGAGAGAGTGTGGCGAGTGGGGGTGAGGGAGAGTGAAGAAGAATAAATAGAGGGGGAAGCAGAGTGGTTTTCGAGAAAGAAAACTGTGTCCCACCCACAGTTTTAGCAAATAAGTTTCAAAATATATTAAATTGTTTAAATTAAAATATTAAATTATTTAAAATAAAATAAATCAAAAGTAAATGTTAAATTGTTTAAAATTAAGTTAACAAAATGCGAAAATTCATTTATGGTAATTTTTATTAGTTTTAAAATTTAAGATAACTAACAAAATAATTAAGAGTAAAATTAATTAGAAAAACATCACAAAATGATTAGATTAAGTTTAAATTGTAATTAGGCATACTAATTCATCAATTTACATGCTAATTATACTTAATTAGTCTTTGGGCATACATTTTAATCCGTAAATAACTTGAGAATTTGATTTGTACAAATTTAACTCATTCTCTTGTTATTTTAAGGTTGGTTTAGTTTATGATTTTTGATGATGCTGGCATTTAAATAAGTAACTAATTGTATATTTGATATGGTTTTGTAAGTTTAAGCTGCTATTGTTTTAGTTTAAGAGCAAGCCAAGTTTTGGTCATTGCTAGGCATGAAAAAAAATTCCTAAACACTTTGAGCTTTAAAATGGACCATTTACAGGTCGATTTCGGAATTTTCATGAACATAACACTTTTAAATCTCAATGTTTTGAATAAATTCCCATGTCTAAGGTTTTTCGTGGTTTCGACTATGAGACAGAGTTTGAGATTCAAAAACTGCTCAAAACTATGCAAACAGTGGGCAACCGTTGTTTTTGACAAAGAGGAGAGTGAATTTTTAGAAGCCTGGGAGCAAATGCTTATAAATCATGCTCTTGAGGATTATGATTGGTTGAAACGATTATTTGATTTGAAAGAGAAATGGGCTTTTTTCTATAGCAAGGAGATCTTTGTGCAAGCATGACTACTACGTAGAGGAGTGAGAATATGAATAATGCCATAAAAGGATATATTAGTTCCGTAAACAATCTGCGAAGATTTTTTGAACAGTTTGAAAGAATAGTAGAGGATCGTCATTAATGAAAAGTTGAAGGTAGATTTTAAAGCATCTCAAAGTATTTTGTCGGTGACATTTCCTGTTGAGATTTTAAAGGATGCTGCAAAGAGATATACAATGGTTGCGTCTAAAATGTTGCAGATAGAAGTATCTGACATGCATGCTTCGGGTAAGATTGGGACATTGACAAAGTATAAAGTTATATCTCATGAGAAGAACTTTCATCACAATGTTGAGCATGATGAACCCTTGAGTACAGTGACATGTTCTTGCCAGAAATTTGAGTTTGCAAGAATTTTATGTGCGCATGTACTTGACGTTCTTTCATCACAGAATGTAACCAAAACTCCAACCCAATTTGAAGAGATGGACTATGGATGCGAGGTTTGGGGTTATGGCAAATATATGTACGATCGAAAAAAATGAAAACCCTAAGACAGGTGCGAAGAATCATCATGAAGAATTGGGTAGATTGCTAACTCATTTTCAAGCAAAGCAACTTATAAAATTGTTGTAACCGACATCAATATAACCATGTAAGACATCGGACTTACTTAAAGGGAGGAGAGACTCAGATACCCAGTTCTAACAATTTGCACGTAGTTAAGGAGAATGGTCTCCTATTATAGAAGGAAACAAAATTAAACGGATTAAAAAAAAGGAAAGAGCCCATGGTAAAACTGATAGGCAAAGCCGCAGGTATTATTTGTTTTTGTGATTTTCAAAATAAACACGAAAAATTTCAATTTGATATTTATGTTTTAGTACATTACATACATGCATCTTATTTTTCAGACGGACAAGCTTTACTAAGCCAGCAACGCATGATAATTTTATGGTTTCACGTTGAACAACTACTTGATCTCATCCAAGTATGTTTTACAATTTATTATAATAATTCTATGTTTGATTATGGCATCAAATCACTATGATATATTGATAGTTTTTTTTTTTTGTTACTTTGCTTTATACTGAAAGTTGTTTATTTCAAACCATGCAAACCTATCCACTTGGACCGCTTCAAGCAAGCAATAGCGGGCTTGGACTTATTGGCAACCAAGACAAATCTATTTAGAATATTTAAACATTTTACTTTCTTTTTTTTAAGTTGTTGTGTTTTCTTTTTGTTTTTTTTTTTTTTGGCTCTGATTTTAAGTTGTTACTTGTTTATAGCTTTATTTGTATTCTCAGGAATTAGTTTCAATTAGATTTTCTAATTTTAATTTGTAGACCTTTTTTGATGTTAGCGTGCCAGAATTTGTATTTTGTCTCTTTGTGGAACCGTGTTTGGATATGTTCTACACAAAGTTTTTTGTTGTATGGGCTATCTATACAGTCGTTGTTTTATTTGTAAAGAAATGATAGCCAGCAACGTGGGTAGAGAGAGGGAACGACGAGCAAAGGTTGGCAGGTCATGGAGGAAAAAAGATTGGTAGAAAAGGCAATCTGTAAAAGAAAAAAAAAAAAAACAAAGAGAGAGAGAAGAGAGAGAGAGAGGAAAAGAGTAAGGGAGAGAAGGGACAAAGGAGTAGAGTAAGAGAGAGAGGGAGAAAGGACTTTTCATACGGAAATATGGTTGTTTTTTTTCTCTGGTGGTAGTCATTTAATAAGTGTAATTGTTTCCCTGTTGGACAGGGGATCTGAGTTCCACTTTAAATGCTAGGGTACTATTTTGTTATGCATGCAGCAGGAAAAGCAAAAAATGCAATCAATAGTTGACAATTCCTCTCCACCCAAAGGCCAGAAGCGATAATATACTCCCAAAAAAGTCTCAGGAAAAAATACTCTTCTTTGTATTCTACTTCAAACCACACTGTATTTTGACCTTGCTTTTATCTTCCCCTAGATTCTTTTTAAGCCCACATTGTACATAATATTCAAGCTAAACGCTTGTGTAACAAAACAAGATACGTAAAATATCAAAGCAAAAAAGCTTTAAAATGATAAATACATTAAACCTACGGGGATAAAAGCGTGGGAACCTAATCTTTTATACTCTTATTGGAGTGAGAAGTAAAGTGGAAGAAAATATTAAAAGAATTTTAAGATAAAATTGATATGATGAGATATTTAGTAAAAAAGAAATTAAAATAGAAAAGAAAAATAAATCGAAGAAATGGTATATAAGTCCTATTAAAATTGATTTTTTTAAATATAGATGGATTTTATGACAAAAAAAATTTGATAACGATGAAAAGAAAATGAAGTCATCAATTTGGCCTTCTTTTTCATTAAAATTTCAACAAAAAAATTAGATACTAAATTAAAAAAATAGTTAAATAATATTTAAGTAAAATAGTAATTATATTAATAGTAGTTTTTTCTATTTCTTTAGTTTTTCTTGCAATACCAAATAAAAGAAGATAAAATCATTTTCTTTTCACCTTTATATAACTAACAAATAAAAAGAAAATCAAAGTCTTTCCTTTCTCCATAATTTTTTTTTCATAGTTTTTTCTTCCCGTTTATTTTTTTTTCTTTCTTACCAAACAGAGAATTAAGCTTGAAAGACGCATTAATCTGACAAAAATTCAGTTCTCTCTCTTTCATACGCTTCTTCCAAGATTTGTAGTTTTCTTTCTTAGGCAAGAGCTATCCGTTAGAAATTGCTCAACTAAGCATTATGTTGTAACAAGCCCCAAAACACGATCTGATGATTCCTACAAGTACAGGAACAAACAATGGACAAAAAACCAAAACCGAAAATTCTAACAAGCAAAGGAACATATAATCAAACACATAATATGCAGAAAACAATCAGAAAGAATCACGCCGAGAAATTTACAAGGTTCGGAGCTTAAATCTCTTACGTCCCTAGGATTGGAACCGCTTGCAAGATACATTAATGAAAAAAAAAAAAAAAAAAATAAGAGTACGCCCTCAAAGATTCCTCACAACTCTCAAATTCCACCTTCTTGGTTTTCTCCAAAAATCTATCCTTGATTTTCTCTCAACTTTTCTCACGAGACAAACAAAAAAATATCAATACAGGAAATTGGCTCCCAAGCTCAGTCTTTTCTTTTAATTGCATTGATTACAGAAAAAAAAAAAGGATCAATGAACCAACTAAATCTCTCTCCACTTTCTGTTATACAAACAGGGTAACCATCTAAACAACTAATAGGAGATGAGCTTCTGTAACAACCTCTGAGAGTTAGTTCTCGTACAAACCCAATTTCTTTTCTCCTTATATAAGCCTTGATAACCAATAAGCTAACGTGGCAAACTCATTTCACAGACCACTCAATGTGTGCCACATCACAACAATCTCCACCTTAGCACACAAGAGCTTATGATGTACTGAAATTGAAAAGATAGAGTTTTACGGACTTAACCCGAATGGAGGATTCAAAAATCCATTTAAAAAAAACCCCTCAAAAAAAGAAAACCCCAAAATGAAGATAAAATACTTAAACTTGTATTCAATATTCTTCTAGTCTAACTATTCCGTATAAATTATGAGGATATTTATAGCCATCTAAAAAAAAAAATAGCAAACACATACTAAAATAAATGACATAATAGATAAATAACAATAAGCTAATAAAAAAGTAGAAGTGTATGGCGAGCGGCATGGGCAGTTATTAGGCGGTTTTGTTTCATGGTGATTTGAGAAAAATCCAAACCATAACTACCTAAAATCTAAGTGCTTTGGGCGGATTTTTTGGCGGGCAACTTGGGTAGCATATTGGGTGATTTGGTGTTCGTACTTATCATTTTTACAAACTTTTACTAAAGTTTCAACATACTTGATAAAACCAATAAAAAAAATCTAAATATGATTATGGATAAATAAGTATTTATAAGCATAATTTGAATTTTGAACTAAGTATATAAATGCAAAATTAGAGTCCAAAAGATATCTTAATTCAATAATAGAATTCTAAATATAATAACATTCAAACATAGAAAACTTAATAAATGAAAGAAATATCCCTATTGCAAAATCCAATATCCAAATTTTAAAATTCGAAAGGGTAAAAAAATTTCATGCTTTAAGTTCATAAAGATAAATATCCAGTTAAAAAAAGCCTACACAAAAAAGGTTGGAATAATAATTAGTAAAAGATAAAGACAACAATGGAGCTAGCAACTATTGTAAATGACATGAAACTACGTATAAAATTTAAAGTTTTATGTTACATATATATAGGCTGGTGAGACAGTTTGAAACCATGATTTCAAATTTCAATCTGCAACGGCTTATGAGGGTGGTAGACCCCAACTAAATAATTCCTTGGTGTTACATCCTAAAGTCACAATGGAATCAAAAGAATGGTCCATCGAAACGCTAAAACTCCCCAGGCTATTCGCCACTTACGGTGGCTTGTCCTTTTAGTCTTGAAATCCTTAAAATCAATATCAAGTTCTCCAACAAATTGGTCAAGAAAAATAGATGGCCTAGCGACAGATCTTCACAATTAACACTCAATGTTTGGCTTTCCAGTCTATTCTTTAATTTTTTCAACTCCTCCATTAACTTAGCTTGTTGGATCACTTTAAATTCTACCAATTATTTTAAGACCTCTTTGATTTTTTAAGTTTTCAATTTCAACTACACCCAAAGAATCCATAATATCATTTTCGACAATTATGTCAAGACCAATTTGATAACTTAATTCTTCAACCTTGACCAAATAAAAATTCCCCATAAACTTCTCTTGACCATTTATTCCTACATTTAATGAATTCTTTGCCCAACTCAGATTTATTTTTGCTTTCTTCATAATCGAACCAATTGGAAACAAATTTCATCATTTCTATAAACATTGTGGGTCTACCTTTAGATAAAGAGGGTCTAAACTTATGAGTCTACTCCTGGTAAATTGGATAGTTGGGCGTAGAATTCTGTTCAATCAATTACCTTGCTAGAAGGAATCTTGCGTTGGTCACTCCGGTTGCCTTGTTGTTCATTAGTAGCGGGCCTAATTGAATGCTGGGCTCAAAATTTGACGTGGGTCATTTTCTTCTTGGGCTCTTGTTAGGCCCAAACGACTAAACATTTGCAAGGTAGGGAAGGGTACTTTGATAGGGGTCAACGCCGCCGCTGAGCTTGTGGACTCACCATCACGTTGGAAGCCATCTTGTCGACCATTGCCGTTTGCTTGAGCATATTCTGGCGAAATCGTTTTAGGTGGTGTTTGACAAAGTGATAGGAACTGCAGTTTTCACCACAAAATCAATTATAAACAGTAAAAAGCTCTCACATGTTACAGTAACAATAAAAAAAATTGTTACAGTATAAAGTTCTCATATACTACAGTAAAAGTGGTTTTCACCATTGGTTCCCACCACCTTCCAAACACCCTATTAGTTAGGCCGTAATTCAAACAGCCAGGAGAGCCGCCACTTTGCTGAAGGTCTTTACTGCCACTGTTTGAATGCAAATCGGCATAATGGCTGCGGCTTGCAATGGGCATGATCACCAGTGTATTGACCTCTTCTCCTCTTCCGGCGACTTCTTCTCTGTGGGCCTCGCATTTGGCAGGTCGTCGAAGCTGAGGTGACGTCGAGGAGGGACGGTCGTGTTTGCCACAGTGAAGCCCGTTCTGGCGAAGATTTGCAGGTTCCGTGGGAAGAGACGGAGCGGAACGGATACCATCTCCGCCATCGTAGATATGATCGCCACTATAATGGTGGAGATCTTCATGTCGACTGGAGTGTGATGTGTGTTTGTTTTGTATCCAGTCACGAGATATGAAATATTCTTTCAATTTAGCTCTCATCTTGTCCAACTCTTGATCTTGTTCTTCCTCTGACTTTCCCTTTGATTTTGTAATTTTTCCTACCAATAAATCATATAGCCCTTATATTCTCTAGCTGCTAGGAAAGCTTGTTTGGATGGCTCCACAACTATATTTTCAAAATAATCATCTCCAGTTAAGCCAATCTTGAAATCCCCTTTGCCAAAAATTCCAGAAAATCTAGGAATACGGTGAGTGTGGTGGTGGTCCTATGACAAAGATGGAGATGGTCGTGGTTGTGAACATGGATGGTTCTGCTTGTGTCGATGGAGGCTATGCTGCTCGGCAAAGGGGTGAATGTGGTGGTGGTGATGGTAATCACGGTAAAGAGGTGAAAGTGGTGGCGGAGAATAATGGTGCAATGGTGGTGGGGAACGGTCGCAGTGATGGTGGTTAAGAGGCGAAGAATAGGGTCGTTGGTGGGCACTCCACCGTCGAGCTCTATAACCCTGATCATACACTCCACATATATCGCCCTCATAACGGCTCCAATTTTGATTATGGCTATCGTACCTTTTCGATAAACCACAGGCTTTGATGTCAAATGATACAGTAGAATTATAAAGACTGTTATTAACCTAACTTGGGCGAAAGGTTCAAAAACTCGCCAAAAGGGGACTCCTTAAAGGAAAAAACCCTCAAAATAAAGAGAATACTCCCAAACTTGTATTCAATACTTAATATTTTAATCTAACCATTTCATATAGCTCATGAGGATATTTATAGCCCTCTAACAAAATAATAATAAACACACACTAAAATAAACGACATAATAGCCAAATAACGATAAGCTAATAAAAAAGCTAAGCTAAAATATTTACTGCATGAGCTTATCTCCAACCTTGCAAGCAGTTCCCTTGTCACTTTCATCATTCACCATAAATTCTAAGCAAGTCCAAGTAATGCCTGAAATTGCTCACTGTAACAACCTTGGTAATAATATCAGCAGGATTATCATCTGTATGAATTTTCACTATATGAACATCACCATTTTCAATTGTTTCTGATAACATGGGACTTGATGTCAATATGCTTGGTTTTTTCATGATACATTTGGTTATTGCTTAAATGTATGGTGCTCTGATTATCACAATAAACCTTAACCACCTTCTGACAAATACCAAGCTCCTCATTCAAGCCTTTAATCTACAGAGCCCCCTTAATTGCCTTCGTTAGGGCTATGTACTTAGCCTCAGTAGTTGAGAGTGCCACTATTTGCTGTAAAGAAGCCTTCTAGCTGATTGTGTTCCCAAAAACTGTGAACAGATAACCAATTAATGATCTTTTTTTGTCAAGATCTCGAGCATAGTTTGAGTCCACAAAACCCTATGATCTTACAAACAAATCCCCATCTCTTTGATATGTGAGAACCGTATTAACAGTTCCCTAAGGGTACCTAAGTACCCACTTGACTACTGTCCAATGCACCTTACCAGAATTCCCCATATGCCTTACTTATCACACTCACAACATGTGAGATATCAGATCTAGTACACACCATAGTGTACATAATACTACAAATGGCACTAGCATACGAGGTCTTTTGCATGAATTCCTTATCTTCTTTTGTGTCTAGAATAAAATAATCCAGTTACCATTAGGGTATGATTTGGTCAGGCCCAAATCATGAAGGAAAGGCTGAGCATGGGAGGACCAGTTCATGGTTAAAGTAAGTTGAGTCCAACGAAAGTGGTCGATTTAAGCGCATTAATATTATTAGGTTCCTTCAGCTCATTGTTGGTTCAACTAGAGGGCTTTATTGGTTCGATAACATTGTACTTTTTTTTTCAAGTTTCTACCTGTTTTGCTTAGAAATAGATTGGTGAATTGTTTATCGTTGAGAATTTATCAAGTGAAGGTTCATTGGGATCAACAAAATAAATTCAAGCTCGACAGATGTGAGGGGATGCCCTAATAAACAATGAAGGAGAACATGGGATTATACTTTGAGACACATGCCCAAATGGAGACAGACACATGTCCCACTACTCTAAGCGTCATCAGATCCACTTTCTCCACCAATTGAAGCCCAAGATCATGAAGAAACCCTCTATAATAGAAAATGAAGACACCATATGAAGCATCCAAAATCTCACATACTAAAGCTTTGTAGAAATAGTTCACTCTTCACTTTTAAACAAATTCCTTATTCTACAATCCGTACATTTGTACTTTGCACCCAGCTCATATCATAGTGAGAATAACAGAAGATATAGCTCTAGTTACACAGTGAACCACCCTAAATTTGGTGTTTGGTATCTTTATTTTTTTTGTATTTAT
>CAMOHE010028528.1:0-18867 GCA_946598075.1 Artocarpus hirsutus | reverse complement strand
CTTAGAGATTATCTAGATAAAGTTGTTTTAATTAGATAACTTCTCTATTGGGTTATTTGAATTAAAACTGAGGCTTTATCCTATAGAATCTCGGATGAAAAATAAAATATTCGCGTGATTTTTATTTCGACAGTTCGGCCTGCCGATCAGGCAAGTTCGGCCTGCCTATGAAAAAGTTTGGCCTGCCTATGCGCGAATTAAAAATCGCGCGTTTTCACGCTTTTTTACGCGTATCTTATCCGATATAGACCCGAATTTGGTTCTGTTTTGAATTTTTGAGACCTTATCTAATAAGGAATGACCCTAGACCCAACCTATATAAATAGGGAGTGAGTCTAATGAGTTATATAGATCAGATAGAGAGATTAAGAGTGATACTCTACTGGTGACAATCTGAAACTCCCTGAGAGCTCTTGTTCACAAATCACGAACACTAGCTTTGGGTTCTCTCAATTGGTTGGAAGGAGAGTCACCTTGAGGAAGAGCTGTACGTGTGAGCCCACACTCACTCCGATCGTGGATAAAGAATAGCAAAGAAGACCAGTTGCTTGAGGCTCTTCTGGAACGTTACTTCTCTACACAGACTTCGGGAGCTTTTCGGCGTATACAAGATCAGTAAGATCAGGTTAATTTATACATATAGCATGTCAAACTTGTGTTTTGGAAAATACTCTTATTTAAAATTTTAAAATTTCGCTGCGTATTATTTTTCCAACATTAGCAACCAAAACTTACTAGTAAATCCACCCCTCCTAAAGGGGAACAAAGGGAAGCGAGATCAGAATAAATACCGTAACTTCCACAGAGACATCGGACAAAACACTCGAGATTGCATTCAGTTGAAAGACTAGATCGAAAAGCTCATCCAGGATAGGCAGCTCAGAGAGTTTGTCAAGCGAGTCCTAACCCCTAGTGCCAATGCCAAGAGGAATGACTAGCTGACCACAAAAGTTCATCCTAGAGTGCATAACACAGACAGTAGGAATGACCTAGACCTGCCAAACATCATACATATGATCTTCAATGGGCCAGTTACTAGAGACACCACAAGTGGTGTTAGGCTTATGCTCGGGAAGCCAGACTAGTTGAATGGGAGGACCTCATGAATATATCTAAGCACATCAATAAAATTTGTTGACAAGAGGATGTTACAATTACATTTACAGAGAAGGAGACAGATAGGCTCATCCATCCATTTAACGACGCTTTAGTATGTGAGCTGCAAATAGCCAACAACATAGTTTGATGTGTGTTGATCGACAACGATAACTTAGTTGACATCTTGTTCAAACAGATATTCAACAAACTAAAGATCAGCAACGTCATATTATTCTTGGTCCAGACACCCCTATACGGCTTCTCAGGTGAGCATGTCCAAGCTGTCGACATGATCTGCTTGTCGGTCACCTTTAACGAAGGCAGTGTTCAGATGACATGCTTCGTGGAATTTCTTATCGTCAATTAAGCCATCTAAGCATAACATTATCATCGGGCAACCAACCCTCAATGCTCTTAAGGACGTAGTCTCAACCTATCACCTAGCTATGAAATTCCCAACAGAGAACAGGGCTGGTGTGATAAGGTCAAGACAAAAGGACTCTCGGGAATGCTATGTTAAGACCATAAAGGAATTAGCAACTCGACAGCTAAACATCTTGGCCATTTTCACGGTCAATGAGATAGAGTTCCTTGTTGAGCATGAGCCAAAAATGCTATCCAACCTCAACCAGTGGCTGCCCGAAGAGGAAGTACGAGCTACGCTTATAGAAGACCTAATGTCGTACCACCTAGACTCCAAACACCCTGACCAAATGGTCATGCTCAAGTCTCAACTAAAGCTTGAGATCCAAGTAGACCTAGAGAAGTTCTTCATGGAATATCAGGACGTGTTCGTTTGGTTCCATGAAGACATGCCTAAGATGGACCTAAACATTATTAGTCATCATCTGAATATCAATCCCAGGCACAAGCCAATCATCCAAAAAAGGAGAGCTTTTTAATCTAGAGAGGCATGCCGTCGTCAATGAAGAAGTTCAAAAGCTCCTAAAGGCTAGATTTATCCAAGAAGTTACATATCCGAAGTGGCTGGTGAACATGGTCTTGGTCACAAAGGCCAACAGGAAGTGGTGGGTTTGTATTGACTTTATCGACTTGAATAAAGCCTACCTAAAAGACTGCTTCCCATTACCTTGGATCGACCTGTAGTGTTCGAGAAGTGGTCAGCTCAATCCTCATCTGAGAAGAAGAAAGCATCCTGAAACCAGTCTACTACACCAGCAAAGCATTCTAGGGTGTCGAGCAGATATACCCTTCACTAGAAAAATTGGCCCTAGCTCTTGTCACCTATGCTCGGAAGCTCCGACTATACTTCTAGGGGCATACAATCTGGATCCTGGCCAAGTACCTGTTGCACCAAATCCTTCAAAATCTATAAATCTCTATTCAGATGGCCAAGTAGTCTGTAGAGCTCGAAGAATTTGACATATAATTTGTGCCTCGGATGGCCATAAAAACACAAGCTCTAGTAGACTTCATAGCATAGTTCATAGATGCCAGACAGATCACTCTTTCGGCCAAGAACGCACCTACGAAAGATTCTGATCCAACCAACAATAGCACGACTGGGCTGGAACTTGAATGTAAGCTATTAGTCGATGGATCCTTAAGCATGAATGGATCAGATACCGATCTCATCCTCATCGGTCCAGATGGCTAAAAGACTAACTACGCACTTCTGTTCGTCTTTAGGGCCTCCAATAACAAGGCCGAATATGAAGTATTGATAGCTGGTCTCAAGATTGCACGGGAGCTCAAAGTGGATTGCATCCACTTTCCCAACAACACTATGCTCATGGACCAGCAGGTAACTAATAGATTCCAAGCCTAGATCAAGTGCATGGCAGCCTATTTGAGTGAAGTCAAGACCCTACTTGGATAGTTTAAGAGCTACTCATTCATTTAGATCCCGAGAACAGAGAATGCAGAGGCTGACACACTTGCTCAGCTAGCCTTAAGCCTTGAAGACAGCAACCTGACATCGGTTTAGATCAAGAGGTTAGCAGAGCCAAGCATCAAGAAAGAATCTATGAGTGAAGCCGACGACCAGACAATAACTTGGATGGATTATCTGATATTTGACCACAGCTAAACTGCCTAGCAACCAACAAGAAGCCTAGTAAATTCACAACAGTTTGGCCCAGCATTCGATTATCAAGGAAAAGCTTTAGCCATGTGGCTACGGCACTCCTTACCAGAGGTGCATCGGACCATAAGAAGCTCAGTACCTAATGGAAGAAATCTACAATGGGTTATGAGCAATCATGCAGGGGGCATTCCTTGTCCCTGAAGTGGCTTCGTCAGGGCAACTACTGGTTGATCATGGACCAAGACTGCAAGCAGTACACCCTTAAGTGCCTCAAGTGCCAGCAATTTGCTCAGGCAATCAAACGCCATGTTGAGCCACTCAAATCCATCGTGAGTGCCTGGTCGTTCACCAAGTGGGCCATTGATTTGATTGGTCTTCTTTTCATAGCCTGAACATAATTCAGGTACTACATAGTGGCCATCGACTATCTCATTAAGTGGGTCGAAGTTAAGCCCTGCACCGACATGACCGACATTAAGTGTACCAACTTTATCCAGAAGAACACAATCTACCAATATGGTGCTCTACACATGATAATGACCGATAATGCCAAACAATTCAAAGTAGCAAGCCTCCTCAAAATGTGCTAGTAGCTCAACATTAAGGTGTTCTCCTCATCGAGCTATCCTCAGAGCAATGGGCAAGTTGAAGCTATCAACAAGACCATAAAGGACAACCTTAAGAAGAAACTGGAAGGCCTAAAGTTCGCCTGGATCAACAAGCTTCCGAAGATGCTCTAAGCGTATCATACGACTATCTAGATGACCACAAGAGAGACTTCTTTCTCCCTAGTCTATGGAGCTGAAGCTGTCATTCTAGCTGAGGTCGGCTTGCCAAGCTACAGAGTGGAACACTACGACGAGCAACAAAATGTCGAGTTGGCTAAGCTTGTTCTATTAGAAGAAAAGAGAGATGCCACTTTCATCCAGACTATAGCTCGGTATCAGGTTGTTGCTCAATATTATAATAAGCATGTGCAACCAAGAAGCTTTAAAGTTGGGGACTTAGTCTTGAAGAAAGTTACTGTTTAACAGCCTGTACTTGCATTGTTGGACCAAAATGGGATAGCTTATTTAGAGTGGTCGGTATTGTTCAACCAAGCATTTACAAAATTGCTAACATTGAAGGAAATGTGCTCGCCCACACATGGAATGTCGAGCACTTGAAGAAGTTATATTATTGACATGAGCCAGATCATATTTGTTTAGCTCTAGCCATAATTATAATACTATAAAATCTGAACGACCATGGCAGAATACAAATGTACAAAAGGAAAAAAACAATGAAAATGTGAATTCAAGAATCCTCAAGTAAAACACGGGTCAAGACGATGACCTAGATCAACCTTGGCCCCCCTCTTCATAACTCCAAACCTTGGAGAAGGCCAATTAACTCCCAACGAGGGGGCCACTTTAACACCCTACTAGAGGGTTGGTATGTATAAACCCCAGCCATAAGTGGACTTGAAACACTAGTCCAATTGCACTACAGACAACCTGACCAACGGTCATACCGAGCATTGGTAGAAACCAAGGAACAAAGATCTCGACCATAACTAGACTTGAAGAAATCCTGAAGAATTCAATAAGTCTGGGCTACAAGGGTATTATGGTACCAGCACACCCATATATTCGAGCAGGACATGCTCCTACCTAGCATTAAAAAAATGCAAAAGTAAATTAATAATATCAATAATCCGAGCATACAAACAAGGAAGAATTGAAATTGGAATTTTATTAAAACAAAGTCTAGGGGAGGTACAACAACCAGTCACCTCCTATACCCAAGCACAAGAAGAGAATGAAAAAAGAAGAGGATGAGAATTGGAACCCCAAGTCAAGGCTAGGCATCGTCCTCAATGTCTTCAGCATCCAAGTCAACGACCGCCTAACCTGCAAGCTGTTGCTGCCCGCCACCGTCCTTGTCAACTGGTGCTGGAGTCTCCTTGTTCCCTGGCTCTTCCTCCCCTACCGTAGGGTCGATTATCAATGATTAATCCAAAGTGGCAGCCTTAAGATGCATCTCTAACAGATGCTCTTATAGGTCCTTCATAATATTGATCAACGAATTCACCAGATTGCTTAAACTCCTTAACCGCTTAGGTTAGTTTGCCAGACAGCTCCACCTAAATGAACCTATCATGTTCCTTTTTTGTCACCCGAGACACTTCTCGTTCCTCGAGGAGGTCCGCCTAGGCTATTCGGCCTCTTCTAGAGCCATTTGGGCTTCCTTCTCAGCCCATCTAACCTCTTCTTTGGCTGCTTCCAGGTCGGCCTTAAGTCAAACCGGCTCGGTGACGTTCTCCTCGAGCTCATCGACCTTCTTCTTCTTTTTCTTTTCCTTAACGGCCTTCTTGACTTTTTCTTATTCAACGTTGGCTTGACACTCGGCCCTAAGGTTAGTAAGCTTCAAGATCGCGCTGGCCTACAAGATAAAAGAGTTAGTGGAAGTAAAAACGCCATGTCAAAAGAGATTAGAATCCCAAACCGAACTCACCTGGACGATCTGTTGGAAAACCATATTGTAACAGTCCTAGTAGGACTGATTCTAGATGGAGAAGAAGTAGTCCGCCTTAGGCACGGCCTCCCCGAGGCATTCAATAATGAAGGGGCACATTGGGCAGTGCCTCTTTGGATGCTCAGTCTGGGGAGGAACCAACCCTGGAGGTAACAGCGGAGGCAGGGTTGAGGCGCCTCAACTTGTCGAGGCCCCATGAAACACCTACACTATGGCAAAATGCTTAAGAGAACGGGTGCTGGTGGCTGCTCGGCCACTCAAGCCTCTTTCTTTTTGACCTAACTATGCCTTTAGACTTACTCCAATGGCGGATCTCTTCCATCTGCCTCTGTCTTTCCTACCAGGAAAGATGCTAGGATGGCATGTCTGTAAAGCTAACAAGAAAGCAAGTCAAATAGAGGTCAGCAAAAGAGTTTAAAAAAGATTTCCTAATGTTGGACCTCTGATCCAAAGTTGGCCAAGCAAATAGAATAGCTTAATCACATCCTCGAGGTCTTTATCAACAATGAGGTGACCCCAAATCAAGGGAGCCGCCAAAAGAGTCATCAGAGCTGGACGATGATGGCTCCTCCACTGGCCACTTGGCATAGAAGGTGCTTAACTCGAGGATGTCGACGACATTGTGCCTTACTACTATCACTTATGTGGTTTGCCAAGCAAATGGGACGTCATCTCGACAGGGGTTGATCGAACTAGACCCCCTCAACTAACCATAGTTGGCCAAATTGGTCTTGCTCAGTAGGTATTTCTACTGCCAGATAGCCTTAGGCTTAGCGTGCAGATCTTCTATAGATGCCAGGAGTCCCTTCAGAGCATACAGCCTCTTTGACCATAAGTGCCTTTGCTTGAATCTCGTGGGCACAACCTGATTGACGAGGACTACTTTACCAAGCTGGGATAACCAGTTTCCCTTAACATAGAACCACTTGAACTTCTATAGCTTGTCCGAGTTGGGATTGCCGAGGATAAAATCCTTCATGAACCCAGTGAAATAGTACCATCCAGTCTGCCGAGAAAGTCTTTTCAACCTAAATGACTACATAATAGCCTCCCACGACATCTCGTTCATATAGTAGTACTTTCACAAAATGTACATGCCGATCATGGAATGGTAGCAATTTGGGTTGAGTTGAGTAGGGCACATATTCAAATCGTGTAGCTCCTAGCGAAGGAAAGGGTGAAGTGAAAGGTGGAGCCTTGCTTGGAAGAACTCTATGTACAGTGTGATATACCCCTTTGGTGGATTCATAGGAGTGTCTCCAGCTTAAGTAAGAACAAGACGACATCATTGGGAATCTCATACTCCAGACGAAGGGCTTCCAACTGGGTTAGTGTCATTGCCGATGTATATTTCACCACTAATGTCTGCTCGAGTCAGTGTACCCAATAAACAACTACTCCTTAAACTCTCGTCACAACAATAGGCAACACTTCTTCCTCATGCTCAGCATTGCCTCCCTGTACCGGTTGTCTCTCCTCGGCAATGGCTACTTCTCCTATTATAGGACCTTTGCTACGACACCCCGGTTGGAGGAGCTTGGCCCACCAGTGGCAGCCGCCCAATAGGTGTGGCCCTAGGCAATAACTCGAGACATGCCCACAATGGCTAGCCTGATGCAGGGTCCTATCCCCTACATGGCCTAACAAAACCCCTGCCTTCAAGCATGTCCAAAAATTCCCTCCCAGGACTGTCCCTTGCCCCAAGCTAAGGATCTAGGCCAACCGAGGTTCTTTTTTTGGCTCGATCGCTGTCTCTATGATATCTACATCCTCGAACGTTGCCCGGTCAATCCCAGTGCTCTTATCCAACCAAGAAACATTTTCTAACTAATTCAAGGAATCACTCATATTTTGTTTGGAGTTACCTGCTCAGGATTAGTTGCTCGGGTTTGAGAAAATAAATTCCTCATAATTAGTTTCCTACTTAGCAGTAAACTTAGAAGGTTAGAAATTCAAATGCAAGGTGGCCTAAAAAGACGAGAATCGATTCCTATTTATAGCTGAAGATCAAGTGCAGAAGACAAGGAGGAGCAATAATTACACCTGTTAGGGAAACAAACAGTCATAGGCTGACACGTGTCAGCCAAGCTTGACCAATTGACCTCTCAAATTTTGAGGTCTCAAAGATGAATTCGAAGACCATCTTGAGTCGAGCACCCCCTCGAGACATAGTACACTAGGCCAAGCACTGAATAGGTGCACTAAAGGGCTACTGTTGAGGGTGTGCTCAACATGCTCTCCTATAGATACCCTCTTCAAATCTCCAGCCACATTGTTTGGCCACAAGCCTTTGCAAACAAATCCATAACTCCCATATGATTGGCACTTTCTCCCAAGGTGCTCCATAGGGCCCCCGCTATTCGCGACATAAGACGTAGTTTCCTCAAGAAGAACACGTGCATGAGATGGCCAAATAAAGCCTACAACCAAGCAGATACTCACTTCCACAAGTCAACACATGGCCTTATATCAACAGTTGGATGGAGAACTTACCGTTCAAAGGATCGTGATATATGTCACCTGCAACCTAACACAATCTGATAAGACATACATGTCACGGGTCAAACCCACCGAACACCCAATCCAAGTGGTGGCCTATAAATTAAGTGCATTTACTACACTTAAAGGTAATGTGTTCTCTCCTAACTTTGCTTCAGAACTTGGTCGAATATGTACTTGACTTGAGCGTTGAAGAGCCTTTGATTGGTACTACACTAGTGTCCCCTTGATCTTTGAGGCGTCCCTCTCCTTATGCAAGTCCACCTCGAGAAGCCGAGATGAGTAAGGAAGACCGTCCGATCACCATGTGCAGCCGCACATGGTGTTGATCATCAACAAAACAAAGCAGAGCATCAATAATGGTGAAGTTGCTGCAATAAAGGAACAGCTTCTCAGTGTCCACAATAAGTCAACCATTAGCGCAAGGCTCAAGCTCTTCAAAGAAATCAAAGAGCGTCAAGGAAAAGTCTAGGATGCCGATGCTAACATTGTGAAGTTGTAAGATCTATTGGCCCCAGATGTTGATTCTGATGAAGAAGGCGATGTAAACAAAGAGGACCTAAAACGTAACTCAGTTACTCCATCTACAGTCCCATCTGGTCTAAATGCATAAATACTATTGAGCTTAGATTCTGCTGCAAATCCTCTTGTGTTAGAAGCTTGACTTCTTCATTTCTCAGCATATATTTTGTTTTGGTAACCAAGCAACAAATCAAGTATTTAGAAGCTTGTTTTTGTAATTAAACACCATGTATACATTTTTCTTTTACATGTTTTTAAGTGTTGATCCTTCTTTCCCCCCTCAAAGTTTCTTATATTGCTAATATTAATGAAACTTTGAGCTTAATAGCAAAATACTTTAAGTCAACTAAATTCAAACGAATCAATCATATGTGATTGATAACGTATAATAGCTGATCATACTTTAAGGCAGTAAATTGAATCAACTACAAATTGATTTATAAGTTCACGAACATGCCCTAATCATGATTTATAAATTAAGCTGAACATTTGCACATTGAATCCATTATTGATGATAATCCAAGCCATAGAGATCTTAGACAAGGAAAACAACAAATAAAATTAAACATTGGGTAGACTAAAACCCTGAAAGAGGTGAGTCGAAATAAACACAGGTGAGATAATCGAACCTATTTTCATAAGTATAGGAGCGTTAAAGAAGGCATATCAGACCAAACATGAGCGAGACAATCGAACCCGATGTTGATGAGAATGGGAGCCTTGAAGAAGGCCTATCAAACCAAACATAGGTGAATTGATCAAACCCAACACTGGTGAGATTATGAGATCTTAGGCAAGAGAAACAACAAATTAAATTCAACATTAGGTAGACTAAAGTCCTGAATGAGGTGAGTTGAAACAAACATAGGTAAGACAATCGAACATGATGTTTGTGAGAATAGGAGCCTTAAAGGAGGCATATCAGACCAAATATGGGTGAGATAATTGAACCTGATGTTGGTGAGAAGAGGAGCCTTGAAAAAGGCATATCGAACAAAACATGGGTGAATTGATCGTACCTGATGTTGGTGAGTTAACTTGTTGCAATAATAATTGAAGCACAAAGCATCAAGCAAAATGGTTATTTTAATAATAACGTGGTTGCACTCGTTTATAGAACACGAGCAACCTACATACCCAGAGGTAGGGATCAAGCCATATGTAGTTTATCTTTACAGGCCTAGATTCGTTACAACCATTGCTAATGAACTCATTTGTCTGATGCTCAAGAATTACGTCAACTAACAACCTATCGCAAAACGAATCAAACAATCTGAATGAAAAACTTGAAAACAAATAAAAAATTGCTTAGTTCAAAGAACCAACAAAATTACATATAATATTTCTTTAGATGGCATGTGTTCTAACTCTTGCTAATGATTGACCCATTGAGCTTTTTGAGCTTGTAAACTCTATCTCGAATGACCTTTCTAACTTTATATAGGCTTTCCAAGTTTGCAGCGAGCTTGCCAGGATTTGCTTCCCTTGTGTTCTGAAATAAATTCTGCAAAACAAGCTCTCCTTCTAAAACCTCTAGTTTTTTCCCTAAGAGTTATAATTTCTAGCAATGGTCTGTTGATAAACAGCTAAAATGATAAAAGGCATTGTTCCTCTTCTCATCGATTAGATCAAACATATCCTTGAGCATTTCATCATTTGTAGCCTCGTTTAATAGGTAGTAGTCGATACAGAGATCGTGAGTGACTACTTCAGCCAGAATCACTGCCTTCGTTTCGTAAATGAGAGAAAGAAAAGACTCAATGATTGCTCGTCAAGGAGTCATGCGGTGGGCCCATAACTTAATTAGAAGCTCTTCAACCCAATGACTTTACCTTATTTTGAGCTTCTTTTTTAGATTTAAAACGATCATCTTGTTGATTGCTTCAGCTTATCCATTTCCCTGTGGGTACCTGAGGGTTGAGAAGCTTAGAATAATGTCCCAATCTTGACAAAATTTCTTAAAAAAGTAAGAGAAGAACTAGGAGCCATTGTCAATGATGATATCATTAGGTACTCCAAATCAACAGATAATGTTCCTCCAAATGAACTGCTTAACATCTTTTTCCTTAATATCTACAAAAGCCTCAAGTTCGACCCATTTAAAGAAATAATCTATAATAATGAGTAAATACTTCACTTGTCCAAGAGTTGATGGAAGTGGTCCAACCATGTCCATGGAAAACTTCATGAACGGCTTGGAGAAGCTGATCAAAGATAGCTCTTCAGCAGGTTGATGGATGATTGGCGCATGTCTTTAGTAGCTTTCACACTTAACAAAATCTTTTGAGTCGCTCTGTATAGTGGGCCAATAGTAGCCCTACCTCTTAATCTTGTTGCACGAAGACCAGCCCCTAAAGTGATTACCACATGAACCTTCATGTATTTCCTAAATAGCTTGCTCAGGTTAGTCTTTTTCGAAGCATTAAAGGTAAGGGCCTGCTATTGATCTTTTGTAAAGCTTTCCATCGATCAAGCAGTATATCGCCACTTAAACCTTAATTTTTTTCACCACCTATTTATCTTCTGGGTGCCACCCTTCGCTGATGTACATCTCAATGGATGTCCTCCAATCGTTCATAGGATCGATGTATAGCACCTCTTTCGATTCTTTTATACTAGGAAGCTCAATGAATCTGAGCAGAATAACTCTTTTTTTCCTTAACTTCAACTGACAAACCAAGGTTAGCTAGTGCATTCGCTCTTGTGTTCGATTCTTGAGGCACGTGCTTCAATTTGAACTTGTCAAACTGAGATTTGAGGTTGTTTACAAGTTGCAAGTATGAAACCATTTTCTCATCTTAAGGCTCATACTCGTCATTGACCTGGTTGATAATCAAAGTCCAATCACTTTCCATGGTAAGCTCAACCGCCCCCAATGTCTTGGTTGTTTTAGTCCTATGATCATAGCCTTATACTCTATCTTGTTGTTCATTGCCTTGAATCCCATTTTGAAGTTCTGCTCGATTTCCTCCCCAGTTGGTGACCACAATAACACTCCAACCCCAAAGCCCTTCTTATTACTTGATACATCTATCTGCATTGTCCACACCTTCTATTCCTTATCATAAGGCTCATACATCAATTCTGCCATGAAATCTACTAACACTTATGCTTTCAGTGCCGTTCTTAGCGTATACTCGATACCAAACTCTGTGGGTTCAACAGCCCACTTTGGCAGTCTCCCTGAGATGCCTGACTTGTGCAAGATGGTTCGCATTGGGTACAACAAGAGCATAGTAATGGTGTGTTCCTGGAAGTATAGCCATAACTTATGTGCGGACATTACGAGTACGAGAGCAAGTTTTTCAATTACTAAGTACATGGCTTCCACATCGAGTAGAGTGTAGCTAACGAAGAAAATTGGCTTTTAAATCAAATCTTCTTCTATGACAAGCACCAAGGTTGACAAATACCTTTTTACATCTTGGAAAGCTTGTTCGTAGCAATCGTTCTAGTTGAACTTGGTGTTCTTATTTAAGAACTGAAAGAAAGGGAGGCACTTGTCCGATGAATGAGCAATGAATCGATTAAGCGAGGCGACACAATGGTGAGCTTCTAAATGTCTCGCTTGCTGCGTGGAGAGGGCATGAGTTGAAAGGCTTTGACTTGATTTGGGTTTGCTTTGATCCCTAGCTTTATCACCATTTGAGGAACATTTTATTGGTGACTCCAAAGGTGCACTTCTCTGGGTTCAACTTCGTATTGTACTTTTTTAACATGCAAAACATTCTTGCAAATGTCGTGCATGAAGCTGAGCCTGCAATGATTTTACCAACATATTGTCAATGTAAATTTTCATATTCTTACTTATTTGTTCCTTAAACAACATGTTGATTGATCTCTAGTAGGTTGCCCCCACGTTCTTCAATTTAAAAGGCATGACTTTAAAGTAAAAGATTTCCTACTTAGTGATAAACATGGTCTTTTCTTGGTCGTCAAGATGGAGTAGGATCTAGATTTAGCCTGATAATAAAAGTAGGATTTAGCCATTTCTTGCCAGTGACCAACACAGTGTCCAAGCAGCCACTGATGCCACCATCTTGTCTTCGATCGAGTTGTCCCTTGAAAGCCAGCCTCCACCAACATCTCAGCCCTATAGATCTCCTTCAACCAAACCCACCCATGTTGGGTCTTGCCTTAACACAAAGCTAGTTGGTGACTAGTCAATGATGAGATTGTGAAAATGCACATTTCTTATGGCTAAATATCATCATTCTACATTAACATTTCTCATTAAATCTCTAAATTATAGCATTTGTGTGATAATTAGTATTTTAGTGTGTTTGTATGAAAATATGTTTAAAAATATGTTTTTAGTGTGTTTTTATGTTTAATAATATATTAAGTACTTTTTAATCATTTTTGTGTGTTTTACAATTAATTAGCTTGTAAATAATTAAAACCATAAAAATAATATTATGTGATTTTATTTTGAGTCTTAAAATATTTGTAAATAAGTTTTTAGTCTATAAATATGTTCTATTAAATATCTAGTAAATTCTAAAAATATTCTTAAGTCCTAAAAAGTGTATTTGTTATGGTTTGTTAATTTTAAAAAGTTTTATCTATTTTTATTAATTTTTGTGTGTTTTATTGTAAAATAAATTTTTAATTATTGTAAAAGTTTTGTTTGTAAAATAATTAATTCTAGTTTATTTATTTTGTTTTAGATTTGAAATTTACAAGAAAAATGGAGAAAAAGGACATGAAAACGGACAAAAAGGACCTCAAATGTATCAAAAATAAAAAAAAATGAAATTAAAAATAGGCCACATGGCAAGCTTAGAACTATTGGATCAAAACTGCCCAGCAGATGATAGCTGTCCATGCATCCCCCCTCCCTAGTAGTTTTTTATTTCAAAAATTTCAAAGAATTCCCAATTTGTCATCCTACTCATTTTCAACCTAAAAATATCCCAATAAAATAATATAAAAAATAAAAAATAAAAAATGTAAAAAAATCTTGTAAATATTAGATTTTCCTTTACTGTAAATATCCCTCTTCCATGCATTGTAATTTACATCGTTCTCTATAATTTGAAGTTAATTCTCTTCTTGTCTTTCTTCTTAGGTTAGTTTTCTCTTAGTTTTAGTTTTATGTTTTTGTAAAATGTTTCTAGTTTCTATGTTGTAAAATAGTTATGCTCTGTAAAAATATGTATGTTTCTACCTTTAATACGTCTTTCTAAATTTTCTTTTGCTAAGAAAAGAGGGCAAAATTTTGGCAAAATTAACGTAAATATTTTTAGTTTTTCAATGTTTTTCTAAGTTGTTATAATGTCAAAATTATTTTTAGAAAACTTATGATTTTCATGTTAACTTAGCTAATTTTCTTGCAAAATTAAGTTTTGATTTATCATAAACATAGGTTGGTACGAGTAATACTTAGAAACACTTTGATTATTCATAGATAGAAAATATCACGATAAATGCTTAGTCGTAAATTTTGTTGGCAATTTTAGTTAGTTAATTTTAAAATCATACATATTTGTTAAAAATAAGATTTTGATGCATTATAGACATGAATTGGTACATTAAATACTTGATAACTCTTGATTTATTGTAGACAAAAGATGGCATATTGCATACTTAAACCATTTTAATAAATAATTTTAGAAAAACTAAAATATATTTAAATTAATTACCAGAATAGAACATTTAATCTTCAACATTGTTAAAATTGTTATTTCTTCGAAGTTAAATTTGCACTTATTATTAAAGTTTTATTTACCATTCTAATTTAAATCACATTTCTTGTTATCAAAGTTTCAAAAAACACAAAAAAAAAATCTAAAAATAAAAAAAGTGAAAAATGCATAAATATTAAAAATAAATTGTAAGTAACTAACTGTAATCCTCAAATTTTTCAGCTAAAATTAATATAACTAATATATTGAACCTTTGTAATATTTTTTCCCTATGGGATTTACCTCGAATCCATTGAGTTTTATTATTTGGATAACTTTATACTTGAGGTTATATTGGACTTACATTTTTAGACCCGAACAGTGGGGGTATGTGCTCCCAATATAAAATAAAACTTTCTTTCACATGTATATTAAGTGTTAGCTGGTACCCCTAAATTTTAAGCAAAATTCTTGTCATCTCCTTTTTTTTTTCTTTTCCTTTCTTTATTTCTTGCATAACTTTTTCACTTCTCGAAAACCATTTAAGTGCTCACACTTTTCTTTCTTTCGTGTTTTTTTAGGTCAAATTGAATGACTTCAACCCTTCTTTTTTCTAATTCTATTCTCTCTCTCTCTCAATTTCCTATTAGGAAACTTTTTAATGAGAACTCTTACAAGTGGTACACGTTTTAAAGCCGTTAAATATAGTCAAAATCATTTTTCTTTTACAAATCTAATTATTGAAAAATGGATAACCACTTTTAAGGTATTTTTTTGGCTTCCACTAAAAAAATTGCCTCTTTTTACTTCAAATCTTTGAACTCATTTCTCTCTTTTATTATAATTTTAACTTTATTAGAGAATAGATGACACCATTCACCTTTTGCTTTTCTTTTCTTTTATTTTTAAATTTCATATTTTTTTAGTTAAAATACTTACCAACGGAATTGTTCAATTTTGTTACTTTTTCTTTCTTTTTTTTTCCTCTTTTCAACATTAATGTTTCTTTCATTACTTCTCACCCGTTGTCTTAGCAGTAGGTATAATTATTTCTTTTCTCTCCTCTCCTTCTTCTCACATTCTTTTGCTTTTCGCTTCTGAATATGTTTAACATTTTATTAATTTTATCAAAAGTTTATTTCTTCCTCGGATATCGACTACAAAAATAAGCCATTGCCTGGTGGGTTTAAAAACTGATAGTATTATAATAGAACATGCGCAATAAATTATTGTACCCATCAAACATAGTATAACATATGGTACCTGGTTAAACTGTTAGAAGTTTATCTCTTTTTCTAAATTTTAACTTTTTTGTGAAACTTTTGTTTTCATTTGTGCCCTCACTAAAATCAAATCTTGACTTTGTTACTACTCTCATCAGCACTAAAAATTACTACCTTCATCACCCCTATCCTTTTTCCCCAGTCTGACAAACCCATCTCCAACCACAACAACCTTGTGCAGCATGCCTTTGCTTCATTCCCTACTAACCCTAATGGTAAGGATGACAGCATTGCCCACAAGGATAGGACCCCACAAATACCCCTCTCCCCAGAAATAAGCGAAGATGAGAGATAATATTCGAGGATTAGGGTGAAAAAGTGGCCGGGGTGGGGACAGGGAAACACTCCCCGTCCTATCTCCACCCTGATATACATATAAGACAAATATACATACATTTTATCAATTTATCATAAATATATAGTTTTTATTCTTAATATTAATTTGTTCTTAACTTCTATACTTTGTTGAAGTTTGGTTTGTCTTATTAAAACATTAAATTTGGACTAAATTTAGTATGAATTTGAACATATATTTTTTGTTTATTATTATTGAAATTTTTGTCAACAATAGACATCATGCCTGGATTGGGGCGAGTATGGGAAAGGCTTCTTCAATAGGAATTCCTTGACTTTGTCACCCGCCCTTATTTGGCGGGGATAGGGGAGGGGAGGGGAGGGGATGGGGATGGGTTTTGGGAGCCGGAAAGCATTCTCTAACCCCACACCGTCTTGTTGCCATCCTTACCGGATGGTCCACCACCACTCAAGTAGCTTTCGTTCTCAACAATAGTGGGGGTTATCTTCATGCCCCAATCCTTGTGCACCACCCCACTTTCTCATAACGGAGGCTCGACGGCCAGCCCAAAGGCAACGCGGACTATGGATGTAAAGGGGGAGGGCGACACTTGCTAAGAGCCTAAGAAACCCTAGAGTTTGATGGGAGAGAGAGTTCGTATGACAAAGTCTTTTCTCTTTACTGAAGTGCTCTTTAGTTGATAACCCTGTTTTGTTTGGCGTGCGATTATTGGAGGACCATGGGAAAGAGACGACTCATAAGCACAATTAATAATATTCCCTTGTATTCTCCCGTGGTGTCTTTTACAGTGAGATAAAGGATCCTATTATACCAACTTTGACATCATAAGTCATACTTTACGAACATCAGTCATTTGCCACACTGCCGTTTTCTCTCTTCTTAAAAGCTTCTTTCTTCGTAAAAAATAATAATAATAACAATAACAAATTAAAAAAAAAAAAAGGGTGAGAAAGGAATGGAATTCCCAGGGTAGTACTGTCTTGTGGGAAGATTCTTTTTCTTCTCTTTTTTTTTATTTTTAATTTTTTTTGTATCAAATTCTGAACTCTCTCTCTAAAAAAATGGTATTATTTTGCTTATATATGCACACAAAATTATCAGATTCTTTGCTTTGCTTTCCCTTCAAAACGCTTCCATAATTACTATTATTCGCCAAATTCCACTGTTCAAATCGTTTTCTTTCTCTACGAATAAATAAAAGCAAGCTTTTTCACAATTCCAAGCAAGCATCCGAATTTCCCCATCTGGAATTCCAATTTTGCTTGATTCTCTCTCTCTTACTTTGAGCTTCGAAACCCAGGAAAGGAAATTTAGAGCCTTCAATTTATCGAGGAATCCTTCCGAGTTTTGAGGGCCGACTTTGATTTCTTCTTTAACATAAGGTGAAGGAAATCAGAAGTCACTGTTTATATCATTCGAAGAAATTCAAAAAAAATGGAGAAATATGAGCTAGTGAAGGACATAGGATCTGGGAATTTCGGTGTGGCCAGGCTCATGAGGAACAAGGACACCAAAGAGCTCGTCGCCATGAAATACATCGAGCGCGGTCACAGGGTCCGTACTTCAACTTTTTTTTTTCTTTTTTATTATTTATTATTTTGGGCTTTTTTTAATTTCCATTGAGTGTTTTTTTTTTCTCTTTCTCATAATTTTTGAATTAGGGATTTTTAAATTATCTGATAATGCTACCAATTGAATTGAATTTGGAGGGTTGGATTTTGAACCAGAAAGACACTTAATTTTTTTCATAGTTACCTAGAAAGTTGACGAAATAGTTATTGTTTATATAGAATGTATGTAGACAAATATTAAATACACAATTGGGTTTAGAATTGGGGAAAAAGCTAGTAAATTTGGCAAATCCAGAGTTAAATTATGGACTTGTAGCTCAGAAAAAAGGTTGAAATTTGGGTCTGTATGTGTCTGTTATTATGTATATGTCGTAAAGACCGGTCCTTCGCGTGTGACATCTTGAATTTGAGCTCTAACAAGATATTTTGCCTATGTGAATTGTGATAATGACATTGAAAAAGGGTACATTAAGTATTTGTTTATTTCATACTAGTGTTACACCTCAAAATTATTGTTACATAGCATAAATGTGTTATTCCCCAACTTTTATATGTTTCACGTGTATGAACGGTCCTTCAAACCATACAGATATGACCTTCCCCCTTTTTGTGTGTGATGTAACTCCAAAGCGCCTTAAGAGGATATGTTTCCTCATGAGATTCCATTCATCTCTCACCTTTTTGTAAGATCTGTGAGATTAGCTCCAATACCATTTCATACCCTTGTACTAATATTGTCTGCTTTGGATTTACTGGGTTCGCGGTTTTATCGATATTGCAGTTGAGGGATTTCCTCTTTATTTATTAGATTTCAAACTTTCCTTTTTCTTCTAGGCGAAGCAAGAGAGGGCAATTTTGGTATCTGTTTCATTTATTTATATGTGTAGACTGATCTATTTTGGTTCACAGATTGATGAAAATGTGGCTAGGGAAATTATAAATCACAGATCACTTCGACATCCGAACATAATCCGGTTCAAAGAGGTATGTAAGTGTGTTGGTATACGAGATTATTATGTTCCACAGGAAGAGCAAAGAAAATTCTGTGCATTGTAGAATTCTAACGAGGGTGTTGGAGTTGCAGGTGGTTTTGACCCCTACACATCTTGCGATTGTCATGGAGTATGCAGCAGGTGGAGAGCTCTTTGAGCGTATCTGCAGTGCAGGAAGATTCAGTGAAGATGAGGTCGGATATCACTATTTTTTAGTCTGGTATCACTCAAATATATATAAGGGAAACCTAACATGGAAAATCTACTATGGCTAGTTTCTTTTTGTTTCTTAAACTCCTTGACAAGACGAGCTCGACTCTGTTTTCTTTTGCTCTGCTTTATTGGTTGCCCAAATATGGACAAATTTTTCTGAAGTTTTGATGTTTTGATGTTTT
>CAMOHE010028527.1:1369-26931 GCA_946598075.1 Artocarpus hirsutus | reverse complement strand
GTTTACTTAAGGTAGACGGGTGGTATACTGCCACTGGTAGGCTTACTAGTTTTCAACCCGAGAATTGAAAAATTCATAGAAAATAAAATATAACTCCGATTTAGGCTCATGATAGCTCGTTGGAAAGCTTAGGATGTCTACTTTTAAAATATGTAAACCAATTTACAAAATTCATTTTCATCTAATCCCAGAATTTCAAGAAAGAGCTACTGCCCATAGAGATAATACAAGGTTTATAGAATGTTAAGTTTTTCTTAAACCCAAAGCATATTATTCTTATTCAAAATTCCAAAATCATTCCAAAATAGGTAGCATGCATCATAATAAATATATTCTCATGAGTTTTATACCAAAATCATCATCAAACTATATCTCTAGCCTTTCTTGCAAATAATGAGGAAAACATGCATTAAATATGAAGAAAATACATATTAAAGCCAAGTTTGAATTAAAGAAAACCTACCTCAAAACTCCTTTAAAAAAGACCAAAGCTAGGGTTAAAAATCGAGCTTGAATTGGCTCCAAAGCGGCTTCAAATATGGCTGAAAATTATAGTTACTTGGCTACAAAGAGAGCTTTATGCCTTGTGTCTTTAGTTAGAAATTGAAGTGAGAAAGCAGAGAATGAGAAACTAGAGAAGAAAGTAGTGATGGTTGAATAAATAGGCATCAAAATAATTGAGGAGCAAGAGATAATTGTAGGTTTATGAGAAAAGTTGTAGGAAGAAACAAATAAGCATTAAAAGAAAATATTATCATGTCTCCCATGGAGACTTTTAGCAAATAATGCCAATATAATTGAGGGGCAAATGGGGCAAGTTGTGGAAGAAGATGAAGGAAGCATTAAAAAGATGGTTGAGAAAATATATCAATGTCTCCTAGTAGTTGAGGTGAATTAATTTTATGTCTCTAAGTAGTTAAGGTGAATTAATTCTATGTCTCCAAATGACAAGGAGGCTACTTAATTAAGCATTAATGTAGCGGGACAAGGTTGGTAGAAGTGATGAGTGATAGGTAGATTTTAAATACTTACTATGGAGACTTGATAAAAATACTAAAGTGATATTTTATTTATATGATTTTACAAAAATCAAACCCGTTAAAATAACGGGTGTATCATGAACTCTGCTGAACAAGTTCCTGACCTAAGCGTCGAAGAACCTTTGGCTGGCACCACACCGTGCCCTTTACCTCCAAAGCATCTCTCTTCTTGTGTATGTTCACCTCGAAAGGCCGAGACGAACAGAAAAAGCCATCTAACCATCGTACACAGCTGCACGTAGTATTGATATATAGCAAATCGAGGCTAAGCATCAGCAATAGTCAAGAAGCCAACAAACTACATCTCTTCAGGGTGCGTTATTCTTATTGTGTTAAATATCGTATAGTTGATTGTGATAATAAATATTATATTCTTCTCTTTGGTAAGTTAAAACTCCATTCTCTAGTGATAATAAACATATTCTTCCTTAATTCATCTTGGTTGGACACCAGAGTTTATGTTATTGAAAGTAACGTATACATTACGTTTTGATACTTTGAAAATCAAGTTTAATGACTTTTCGTAGCTGGTGAAATGTACTTGTATTTTAGGAATTGTATCGAATGTTTAACGACACTTCCTTTTGATTTGGTTAAAGGAGACACTCCCTCTAAGAAAACTATAGCCACCATTTACAGAATGAGAAAATTAGACCTAAAAAAGCGTACAAAACTTTTTTCATTTAAAAGAACAGGTTTTTATTGTTATTATTATTATTATTTTTAAGATAAGAGGGCTAGGAAGTTGATTCTTTTCAAAAAGCGTTGGGTGAGCCAAGTAATCACCCGCTTTTAAGTTTATTTTCTCACTGATTCACTAAACTTCAGGACAACATTTGGCTTCTTTCTGAGAAGCTAGCTGCCAATGCCTCTTTAATGGGAAGATGCAGGGAAGATGCAGTTTATACCATTGAAACCCAATTCTATTTTGTCGTTTTTCTTACAAGCGTGAAAAACTCATTGTCGTTGTTATCGTCCATATTGCAGTAATTGTCGTATCAAACTTATTGTCGTTTCTGTATCTTTGGAATTTACAGTTTTATTTCGTTTTTCTACGGTTGCTGTTTCGTCGTCTTGTCGTCTGATGTTTTGTTGGTGTTTTCATAATATTGTCGTTGGACAAGTTATGGTCATTTTTATTTTAACCTTTTTTTTCCTCAACTTATCGTCGCCTATGAAATTATGGACATTTTTTGTTTATTGTCGTTTTACTTATTTATTTCTTGCTCTGATTGTCGTTTTTATTTTTAATGCTATCTTGATGTTTTGTCTGCAAATTTTTACGCGTTTCGTTTTCCCATGTTGTTCTTGAGAATCACGTGTTCATTGTTTGTCGGTTTTTTTTTTTTTTTTTGAGTAAAATTGTTTGCGACTTTCAATTTATTTATTTGTTTTTAAAACGTATGTAAGCCAACTGAATAAGGGGAATAAAATAGATGATTTTCTGACTTCAAGAAAAATAGATCATTCTTTAAAAGAAGAATAAAATAGATCACGAAAATCTTTTCAACCGATTATTTAAAAAATAAATCTTTTCAATTCTATTAAATTATATTTTTTACTTGAAAAACATCTTTTCAATTTATTTTTTGTACTGGCCGTTGTGCACGTGTTTCAGAATGTTTCTTTCCAATAATTGTTGCCGATTTGACTTCAATAATAACAACTATATAACAAGTTAAAAAATGGGTCATAATTATTACCTCAGCAACAAAAACTATATTTTATTAATTATCACAGCTTAGCCAGCATTTTTTGACCCCAAAATTCAAGGATAAGTTCATAGGGAATGGGAAACCCACCAAGTCCACGGCCAAATGGGAAAAATATTTAATCAAAAATAAATTATAATAATAATAATAATAATGAATCCCAAGGACCTATATAAAGCGGTGCCTACTTGGAACTCCACGTGGCACCAGGTGGCACATTATTCAAGGTACTATACAATGCAGAGCGGATGTGGCATAAAGCGGCGTGTCAGATGCCTGAAACGCGTGGCAAACTAAAAGCGGCCACGAGCCTCCAGGCTCTCCCTCCCAGCTCTGCCACGTCATCATCCACCAATACCATACGACCACGTAGCATGACGGTTGCTTCGTTCGAAACTCAAAATCCTTCTCCTTCTCCGTTAACAATTCTCCTCTCCTCTCCACTCTTATTAATCCCATTCCGAAGAAGCAAATAAATTAAATGTTCTGCTTCTTCGGTTCGTCTGTAGAAGAGAATTGAATTGAATTGTTTGTTTTCCGATGGAGGTTTCCCAACAGCTCCGTTGCTTCTCCTCAAAGCCTTCTCCTCCGTCTTTTCCGGCGGCGGAAAGAACCTCCATTAAGGCGTCGTTTTCCGCCGGAGCACCGACAACGACAACCAGAAGAAGAGGACCGAGTTTGACAGGCGTGAAGACCGAGTTTCGCGATCTGGGGCACCTGGAGTACTACCACACGCCCAAACCCAGGTTTTGTGTTACAGCCAAGAAGAAGAATAATGATAAGGAGACCAAGAACAAGAAGAACAACCAGAACAAGTTGAAGCTTCTCAAGGCCTTGTCTCAGAACTTGTCCATCTTCTCTGATATTTCCCAGGACGATCATGTTTCGGTACGTTTCAATACCATTCCTTATTATGATTTTCTTTTTCTGTTTTTTTTTTTTTTTTTTTAATTATTGTTCATCTTGAAATCTTCTAATTTCACTTCTCTATTGTATTGTTTTGTTTGTTGACTTGATTTATCTTTGGTTATGTAACTCTCAATTTCAATTTCAATTTTTTTCCTCTTGCTGAAGTTGTTATCTTTGATTATCATCACTTGGCTAGTTTCTCTCTTAATTAACTATTTCTCATATTGGTTCATCTGAATTTGCCATGTCTCTACTTTATAGAAACGAAAAAGAAAAAAAAGTTTTGTTTGTTTCAACAATTATCAAAAAATTCCTTTTTTTTTTTGGTATTGTTTTCTGGAGACACAGAATGTTTTCTTGTTTCCGAATTTGTTTCTTCTGTGATTGCAGGCTTGAAAATTTTTCAACACCTAACCTAATGATGATATTGATATGCTAATATTTTGTTTTGTTTTGTTTTGTTTGGTTGTGTACAGGATGCCGCAGATGTACTACTTAAACAACTCGAAAAGCTTAGAGCAGAGGAGGAAGAGTTAAAGGAGATGAGGAAACATGACAAGGCCAAGGCCAAGGCCAAGGCCAAGGTCAAAGCCGATCGGATGGCAACCATGATTCACGATGACGAGCCATCGTCGTCGTCATCAGAATCAACCGAATCAAGTGACAGCGACTGCGGTGAAGTGATTGACATGAACCGCCTTAGAAGCCAACCTGCACAACAGTACGACAACTTGCAGCCGGCAGCAGCACAAGTTGCTGCAGTGTTGGCAGCCTCACTTCCGAGCCTGCCAACTACAAACGCAACCGAGGAGCAGCGTAGTTCCAAAGATGTCACAAGTTTACAGCTGCAAAAACACGATAAGGAGTCCGAATGCAGGCCAACGACTAGTAGCTGTTGTAGCAAGAGGGTGGAGGTGTGTATGGGGAATAAGTGCAAGAAGTCGGGTGGCGGGGCGTTGATGGAGGAATTTACGAGGCAGATGGGGGGGGAAGGCGCGGTTGTGGGGTGCAAGTGCATGGGCAAATGCAGGTCTGCCCCAAATGTCAGGGTTATGAATAGTGCTAGTGTTGAAGAAGCAACAGATAATGTTTGTGTTAGGACAACAAATAATAATCCTCTCTGCATTGGGGTTGGATTGGAAGATGTGAGTGCCATTGTAGCTAGTTTGCTTGGGGAAGACACTAAAGATTTTGGTTTGGCTCCTGCAGTTTAGACTCGAGAAAGAGAGGCCTTTTTTGGAAATCTATTACATTCAAAATGCATTACAATTGGGACGTCCAAGGCCAAGCAAGAGTGTTACGGTTGGACTAGATACAAGATATTTTGTCAATATGCAGATTTCCTTCATTTTTTTTTTTTTTAAGATTTTAATGCTACACCTGAATCAAGCGTATATGTGAATATACTTTAATGGTAACTTTCTCGCTTTTCGAATTATATATCAATTTCAATGTTCCCCTGACGTTCAAATCCGTTTATGATGCCCCCTCGACCGCACAAGGAACTACAAATAATAATAATAATACATTTTATTGAAGTGACAAACTTCACCTTTTAGCTTATATATGGTGTTATGATCAAATGATAAATCAGACATATGATAACCAAGAACAAACAATAACAAATGTACTTTCAAATTGGTGTGATTAAAAGTTCATCTATAAGCCAAAAAAAGGTTAATTTATCAAGTTAAAGATCAAAATCAGTCGTTGGCCTAGACAAGATATTTAAATATAAAATTTGAAATTAAAGTTTCAAGATCATTCATAATTTAAGGCTTACTTTTTTAAAAATTTCAAAATGCATGGTATAAAATATTAAATAATCCCTTTTAGCAATTCAAATCTGACCCGATTACAGGAGGAAGAAGAAGAAGAAACAAAAAGGAGAAGAGAGGGTGAATCAGAGAGAGAGAATGTGATGCAACTGCTTCTGATTATCATGTTCGTCATGACTTTGGTTATTGTCGTTCTGTTTCCTGCGGAATATGGTGTCGTTCTGTTTTGCTTTTGTGTTTTGTGTTTTGGGTCCGAACTCTGATGTCACTCATCTGGTTAAAACTTGTAAAAGGGTTAAATCTTATAAAAGGGTTATATCATACTCAGATTGGTTAAAAAAAGTCATAAAAGCTCTCGCATGTTACAATAAATTTAAACTTATTTGCTAAACATACTATTAAACTGGTTAACGGTTGCCGTCTTTGCTTGTCCATCATCAGTCGGAGGATATATACATACATATATATATATATATATATATATATGTATGTGTGTGTGTATATATATATATATATATATATTCGTCAATCTCTTCGTTCAAAAGTATGGGTTTCACATTGACGATGCTTTGCATCTCCATCTGTCTGCACTACAAAGACCCTAGAAGATACTTGTATTAATCAAGCCAAATCACAAAGCACTGACAAAACATGATTACCGGAGCCATATTAATTAGATTTCAAAAACCAGATTTACTGGAGCCCTTTTTGCATTGTAAATTGAGCTACATTTTTTGTTATTTTCTTTGCAGTTTAATCAACTCTTGTTGCTTCGACGGTTGGGGATGGAAAACACGGCTAAATTAAATTTTATGATTATACTTTTCGATTAAAGACACCCCCTTACATACGTATGTACAAAAACAAATTGAAGTAGGCCCCTTCTTTCAGAGCAAAAAAAAAAAATGTAGGCCCCTTCTTCCCCATGCCATTTTTTGACAAACCGATGACAAATGGGTTCATGTTCCTCCAAAAACTGGCCAGCCCTACTAACAAAAAGAACATACTCCATTAATTTCCCTATAATTGCGTATCAATAGCCATGAATGAGAACATACGACCATTATGTATAATCCCAGCCATGTCCTGGTGCGCGCGTGGCAAAGCATTTTGGGTTTAAGATGGCCACGAATCTTCAGCACCTCGGATATTTGAGCTTTCGCTCACTATTGTAGTTTTCTGGGCTGTTGCACCGTTTTATGAAGGAGTCGAGTGTTGTCTGCTTTGAAGGGCTGGCTTGGCTTTCTGAATCGAACCTTTTCTGCTTCAACGGGCTGCCTTTTGGTTGGCTGGATGCAACTTCCAAGACATTCTCATGCCCATCAAGCATCTAATATTCCAGGAGGAAATCAGTCAGCCAAAATAAACCAAGAAAGATCTGAGAGAGTTTTTTTCCCCCCTTGGATTGTTTATTTAGGAAAGGAAAAAGGTTAAATGGAAAATTACCTGCCCCAAGTTTTCCAATTTGCTCTGAACAACATCCCTGAGGAGAGATTAAAGTATAACGCAACCATATAATTGACCAAAATCATTAATCAAAAATGTCAAGAAGGAATCAAAATTGACCAGAACTGCACAGGGATGTACCATATTATGTCATCAACCGTGTCGTTTGCTAGCAGATAGTATATATTGACTGAGGATGCCTAATAATATTAAGTGTATCAAAAAGTGGAGGAAGAAAATTGTAATCGTTCAATGAATAAAACTGATTTATGAACTACATCCACAGAAGCTAACAATGGCTTCGTGTTAGTTTTTAAATCAAGAGGTAATAAAAGCCCAGATATTTCTTATACTTATAGAGAGCTTCTAAACTATCACCAACATCATCTATTGAGAAAAGTACCTGTCCAATTCTATGAGCACGGTCTTCAGCTTGAATCAGGTCGCCCGGAGTCCACGACAATTCCGCAAAAACAACAGTGCTTGCAGCTGTTAAAGTTAATCCAACACCTCCAGCTTTAATAGACAGCTGCAAAGCGGTTTGAACCATTAAGAATTTGACTTGAAAACTTAGAATGCAAATACTTGTTGTAGACTCCATGTACCCCACCAGTTGCAACTGAACAACAATGAGAGAAGTAAAAAACTGGCGTACCACAGCTGCCTTCACAGAATCTTTTTCCTGAAAATCTGTAACCATAGCTTGCCTCGATGCTGCAGGGGTATTTCCATCAATCCGGATGCAATCCACTTTCTTTTTCTGCAAATTTTAGAGTAAAGATTTAGTTATTGAGTTCTCTTTCTTTTATGTTAACCAGGAGAAAAAGAGTTCAATGTTGATTCAAGTGTGCCTTACAAGAAGAAATTCATGAATGGACTCAATCATGGGTTGATGGTGGGCAAATATCAGGAACTTGCAACCTGCCTACAAACAAACATTACTCAACACTGATCAAAGATATTAAAGGAACAACACAAACGGAAAAAGCAAAGGGGGTGACAAAGGGGGTACATAAATCAAACAAAGAAAGTTTCAAACATGTAATTTAGTGGAAAGAATAGGAAAAGCATGGCACTAAAATTGGACGTGTTTCCTTTGCATGAATATCGTAGCATCAGAGGGAAGTGAGTCAGTTACCAAGCCAATGTTGCATATCTACCACTTATTAACAGAATGAAATGTATATTTTATTTGGAAGCGCTACTCGAGAGATATATCAGCAGAGTGGAAAAGTACCTCAATCATAGTTGCCAGGTAATCTCTAACTGCTGGGATCTTGGCCTCGGCAGATTCAGTAAAAATCTGAAGTCCAAAATTTAGTACAGAAAAGTAGAACTGATTGAGTAGAAAAAATACGTTAAGAGGAAGCTAATACTGTATAGTGAGAAGTAGTAAGAAAGGCCACAATGCTTTTACTGCCACTGCTTCTATTAAAACTTTTTTTTTTTTTCATTTAAATACATATAAAACCTTCCTATCACATAGGACCAACTTTAGAAACATGAGTACAAAAATCACCTTGTTAATCAGCTGTTTCTCAGAAAATTTCAAAGCATCAACCTCTTCTTTTGAAGCGCAGGCCTTAATTTTCCGTTTTATCACCTCCAACTATAAAAAGAACATTAACACAATTATATCGTCTTTTTTTTTTTTTTTTCAAAACAAGTTTAACAGAAGGTCACCTTATCACAAATAAAAGGAAGATTTTTAAATACCTCGCGGAACAAGGCGTTAACTTGTTTCATGTCCTTTTCAGCCAAATCAAGGAAGACCTGATATTGATAGAGAAAAACACAAAAGCTAAGAAACTGAAAGATAAAACTATTTCCAAGTTCTTGTCCACTGCATAATGCTCACTACACCACAATGTCGGGAAAAAAAAAAGGCTCTTTTCTGTCCCGACAACCAATTTATATTCTAATTGTTACACTTGCAATGATATAATTCTTACTCATACCGTGTTTCAAGAAGCAGATTATATATAGCAGAGATATAAACAGACAGACGCACTAACCTGCTGCCTACGCTTTGTAGGAAGCTCAGAGAGAACATCTTTTTTAAGTCGACGAATCATCAATGTGACCTTCATCAAATTATGCAATTCTTCATGGTTACTAGCACCTTGATAAACTCCAAATATTCCCTAAAATATCCATGTCGAAAGCAATAATGAAAGGAGGAACAAGGAGGAGATGAAAATGATCTAACAGCGTTTAAATGAAAGCTTGTTACTTACACCCTTGCAATATCGATTACCATACTCATGAACGTTTCTATATACATCAGGATATAAGGCCTCCAGCTGTAAAGTTTCCACCAATTCGTCAAAACTTTATGATATAACAAATACTTGAGCATTTAATTAAATAACCATCTAATGCCTTCTAAAATACCTGTTTGAATAGTTCAATTGGTCGGGATAGAGCAGGAGTTCCACTAAGTAATAACACATACTGAGCTTTCTGAAATTGCCAACATTCGCAGATTTAGAGAGTGAGAGGGAAAGAAAGAGAGTAAATACATGATTGTAAATTTGTAATATTGCAACTTTTCTTTGCTACTAGGGTGTTTGGGAGCATTGGTTAGAACCAAGTTCTAACCACAAAATAGTGTAAAGCTCTAACATAGTACAATAAAAAGCAAAAAGTTACTACATTGTAAAACTCTCACATACTATAGTGTTTTGAACCAACATGAACTCCAACCATGGTTCTAACCATACTTCCCAAACACTCTATGCATTGTTGACCAAACTATCATTAGATAGTGCGTAGCAATAACTTCCTAAATCTAATAGAACCGATTACTCACTCACAAAAAGAAAAAACTACTTCTGCAAAAGATATCAAAACAAACTAAGAGGCGTAGACGTAATGTTCAAATCACTTGGGTAAGGTAACCATGGACCCAAAGAAATCACTTAGGCAAACTGAAGTTTTAAAATTATATTTATGCATGAGCTCAGATAGCAGTTATGAGTTTCTCAGTATCATTGGAGGTGGAGAAATACCTTAATGACTGGAAGAGAAGCAGTTGTCCTCTTTGCTTGCGCATTTTTCAGATAGTGCGACTCATCTGCAATCACAATCTGAACAAAATTCATAATGATAAGCAACTTATCAAATCAGTAAGTTGACATAAAGCAACAAGTTATAAGCATGTCAAATGAGCACACTTGCCTAGCTTCATTTAAAAAATTAGGGAGGCTTCAGTTGTTTTGGACCACAGTATGTTATATAACGTAAACTCTTCAACTTGCAAAACCTTCCTAAAGTCTACAATCGGTGGAACTGTGTACTAGATAAGCAATATACAACAGTGCATGCAATTGCACCCTTGATAAGATTTTATAATAACTTTTATTGTGCCAACCTTTTCTTTCATAAGCACTATACAGTTTCAACTTTCACGTATGAGCGCTTCCCCACTTCATCCAGTGTGAGTCATGAACACAATTTTTTTTTTTTAAAATTAGTGACATAAATATAGAAACATAAATTTTGGTCCAAAAAATTTTCGTGGTATGTAAATTAACACTATACGAATGAATAATACACAACTCAGCCATTTGATTGTTCTTACCTTAAACTCTGATGCCATAAGTGCACTTTGCAATTTAGGGACGACATCATAGGAGATAATGTTAAAGAGGCCATCAAGACGCACAGTTCCTTTGGTATTTGAGGTTACTATAGTGAATCCACTCTTGTTTGATCCCCAACAAGAAGACAAAACGACCTAACAACAGTAGCTTGTTAAGGGGACTGTTAAAAACAAAACAGGCAGGTTCATAAAAAGTTCCTTATACAAAGTGAATAAAACTATCCATACAGGGGCAGCAAACATACAAGTATGTCTGATGGTGGAATGTCCAACCATTGTTGAATCATCTGCACAAAAAGCAGATCAGGACATGCATTTTCGTGGGAAGATCAGGCATTCACAACAATTAAAATATAAAAGATTGAGCTAGCTACTCACTGAAGCCCATTGTAACCGTAAAGAAGACGGTGTGAGTATAAGAACCGGCCATAATTCGCGAACGCATGAGGCTACAGCAATTGCCTACAAAATACAAGACAAGACAATATAAAATGCTGCTTAATTATGCTATCTATTAGCCTATCATGTGTGTGTGCGCGCGCGCTTTTTTGAGCTGAAACGAAGAGCAATAGCGTCAAAGGAATGGCACATTCCAACTAGATTGACAACTGCTAGACCAAGGCAAAGAAAGACAATTAAACCAGAATAAACAATTCACAAGAAAATGGAAAATATGAAACAGCTGCAACCAAAGATCGGGCCTATAATATTTTGTTAGATAGTTTAATTACCATAAAATTCAAAAATTTGTTTTGGATCAAGTTAATTTGCTGTTTCAATTCTAAGATTATCTAGTATCTTTAGCAAAAAAGATTAGAGGAAATCCTTTAGGTTGAGAATCACATAATACAGTTTTGATTTATTGGAGGTAGGTACAAGGAATTTGTGTGAGAAATTACTTGCCTGCAAAGTCTTTCCCAGTCCCATCTCATCTGCAAGGAGAACACGCCCTCCGTGCTGCAACATAAACCTGAAAAGAATAAGACACAGAAACAAATTCTTTACCTTTTATTGGTTTATTCAAAGCAAAAGTAAAACCTGTTATATTACGGATAAAGATTAACTAACACCTTAACGAAAATAAAGTTCTGTCTTCATGTCACTCATAACAGTGGAAATTAACGAAAGATCTTGATAGCTAGTGTATTACCTAACACCTTCTCTCTGAAATGGCAAGAGCTTTGATTCAATAGTGGCAGGCATCTTGTCGTATCGGTCTAAATCACCAAAAAAAAAATCTGAAATCTACTTTTGCAAAGAGTTAGGAAACACACACACACAAAATGTATATAAACACAGGCACACATGCACGCACGTTTCATAGAGGCGTAGAACCCATCATTCCAGAAGAGCATGCAGGATAGCCATGATCAAGACCACAAGTATAGTTATTTATTTCTTTACAAGCTTTCTGTTCATATCCAGTTTATACCACTGAAAACAAGCTTTGCCCTTATGTTTATCCAAATATAATATTGGTTTTCTTCCCTCCAATATTAACAATTAATCAATAAACAGATATTAAGCCGTCCACCAAAAAAAAAAAAGAGAAAAGAAAAAAGAAAAGAAAACGTAGAACCCTACCACATCCTCTAAGAGTGTAATTAATAATTAGAGAGTTAAAAAAAAAAAAAAAAAAAAAACAAAAAACAAAAAGACAGAACTTGCCTCGAAGATCTGGAACAGCAGAAGCTGCAGCAATAGCACGGTGCACCAAGGGGTCTAAGTTCTCTAACTGTATATATCATAACAAAGCAAAAACATATTGATGAAAACCCAATTTTAGAAACTCGGAATGTACATGTATATCGTCTAACCACCTATAAAAATTACAAGCCACAAGAAAGAGCCTAAACAATAAAGAAACTCGAGAAAATCCTAGCTTTTTAAGTGTGGAAAAAGGACAAGTTATAAACCTCAACATTAGCGCCCGATATTTCACGAAGACCCTTCTCTGCTGACGATAAAGAACATGGAGGGAAAATCCATAGCCTGAAATTTCAACACTGATACATCTCGTTAAGGTTACAATTCAAAAATAGTTGAAAACACAGCCATCTAACCAAAATGTGAACAAGATATGAATAAAACGAAAAGCGCAAAGCAGAACCTTTCTTTTGCACTCCAAGTGGCTTTGGGGATCTTACGAACAGCAGCCACCACTACCTGACGCAAAGTTAAAGTAAAGCGCAATCCACAACCAATCGAAAGTAAGAGTCAAAGCTGTTTACAAGGTAAATTATTCATTAACTTTTAGCTAACAAATAGAAAGCTTAATTCATAAAAATACAATATTTACCTGATCATAAGAAAATTGTGCTGCAATGTTGCCACTAGAATGAAGAAAGAATTTGACACGAACCTTTGGTAACCCTTTTGAGTGTACATCTTCTTTCATAGAAGGGCAACAAGACGTACAAAAATTAGTTACTTGATATAACAGAAATGAGTTTGTTAGTAGTTTAGTTATCAGCAAGAAAAAGCTCAGAAGAGGTCCAAGTGTGTGCAGAGAACAAACTCAAAAAAGAAAAGATTAATTAAAATGAAATTAAAAATTCAAGGGTAAAAGGGAAGTTAGAACGAAGGGAAGAAATCAACCGGCATTTGGTCTGGATGGGACTGGGAGCGATGCAGGCAAGACTCTGGTGCCACTACACAAAGCCTCAACCTGCATTGTTAGAAAATGAAAATGGGTTGATGAAATCAGCCTCAATTAAGTAATAAAGCAACAACAATCTACTCCTATGAAGGGTTTTCTTATTGAATCTTCACAAATTAAATTAAAGGAGCTCTTTAATTTTTCACCGAAATTCCCTTCGAATATAAATATATATACATGTAGTAATAAACATTCTCATACAACTTTTTTTAAATAAAAAAAGGTCAAAACTTTATGGGATAAGAAAAGGAAACGAATTTATGTAGAAAGAAGATCACCGAGTAAAACTGGAAATTAAGGTGTTCGAGTAAACTGAACAAGAAGAAAAGGACAAAATGATGAAAAATATGCAAGATATAAATTACCCAAGAAGATGAAAGAGAAAAAGAAGCAGGAACCCTAAATAACAACGTATGTGAGTAAGAGCAGACAGGAAATTGAAAAAAAAAAAAAAAAAGATTCTTGGTGTAAGTCTCGGAACCCTTATGGTTAGAGCCCACAAATTCAAATAATAAAAATAGAAAAAAGGTTGGTTCTTTGTGAGAAATAATAAGAAAAGAACGGATGGGTGAGTATTGACCTTGTTATTGGTGAAAGAAGAAGAAGAAGAAGAAGAAGAAGGAGAGTGGAGAAGGCGTTGTTGAGCGATCTTCTGAAAGGCGTCTCTTTCGAGCGACTCGATTTGCTCTATGCTCAACTCCCAGTCTTCGTCATCATTCACTTCCATTTCTTTTTCTCTTTCTCCCCCTCTCGCTCGCTCGCTCTATTCCTTCAACAGTTCAAATTCCATTTCTTGCTGGCTCTCTCTGATTCTCCCTGTCCCCCTCCCTCTCTCTCTCTCTCTCTCTCAGTTTACGTTCTCTCTCTGAGTTTCTTGCTCCTCTCCTATTCGGGCCTTGATCCGCTCTGACGTTATTTTCTGGGTTTTCATCTGTGGCCCGTTTTCTCCACGTGGGCTCTAAAGCCCAATTCTCATCACGTGTTTGATGTTCATGATTTTGATTTTATTCTTAAATGTTTGAGAAAATTACATGTCATGTTACGCTTTTATAAGTTGTGTTTATTTATCTTATACTTAAAAAAATTTAAGATTAATTATAAAAATTCTCCTAAACTATAGCCTTTGTAACACTTTGCCCATTAAACTTCAAAACGTAATATTTGTTCCCTTAAATTATGAACTGTTAACAAAAATAGCCCTTCTATTAAAATTTAATAGTAAAATAACAAATAATTTTAAAATTAAAGGTATTTTAGTAATCTTAATTATAAAAACAATAAAAAATTAAACTATAATAAAAATAGTCTTTATTGATGATTAAAAACAAAAAAAAAACATTAATTAAAAACATACAACCATTTGAGTCCCTCTTTTTTCGATTTTCTAAAATTTTCTTTAAAATTTTACTAATGTTTTTCACACTTAAAAAGTATTTTAAAATTTTAAAAGGCATAAATACCAATAAAAACTTTAAAAATATAAAAAAACTTTCATTAATAGTGTTAGAGTTTTTTCTCTTTAAAAATTTTGTATTCTATTTTTTATTATATTGAATATATTTATGTTATATTCTTTTTCATTTCACTAATATATATAATTTTAAAAATTTTAAAATACTTTTTATGTATCAAAAAATATAATTTTGAAAAAATTTTGGTATATCAAAAAGAGGGATTCCAATGGTATAATAGTTTTAATCAATTTTTTTTGTTTTTAATTATCAATAAAGACTATATATTTTTATAGTTTTAATTTTTATGATTACTTTTATAACCAGAATTACTACAATACCCTTAATTTTACAATTATTGTCAATTTTCTATTTAAATTCTAACAAAATAACCGTTTTTGTTAACAGTTTATACAATAAGAGGAACAGATGTTACATTTTAAAGTTCAAGGGACAAGGCATTACGAAGGTCATAGTTCAAAGGAAATTTTTGTAATTAGTCCAAAGTTTATGCCACATTATATAATTTACATTATATGTTAAGTTATGCTATAAATAAACATATACGGCATTTAAAAAAAGTAAATTGTAAAAGTTGACATTTTAGAAAATTCCCTAAAAATTTTTGCCAAATTTTTGAAATTAAGAAAACAATTTTTTTTGAAGTGTTGTTAATGATCAAGCCAAGATTGACGCTCAACGTTGAAATGACGAGCCAAGACCTGTAATGAAATTAGGACCAGCCTATAGGCTAGTCCAATGCTACATGATGTTCAAGTCGACATGGTAGGATCGTAAGCGAGATTAGACCAACGAATTGAGAATGCCGACTAGGGTTAGAGTCCTAGTTGGTTTAGAACAATAGGATTGAGAAATTTTCTATAGATCTACTTGCAAATATTTCTAAAAATTGAAACTAAATTGTAAGTTTTAAAAAATCAAGAGTCAAAATCTAATTTTTATGTGATTTAAATATTTTAAAATTATGTTTTTATCCCTCTCATTCTTTTTTTTTTTTTGACAGAATACCCCTCTCGTTTTGAAATATTACAATTTGATTAATTTTTCTAAAATAAATTTACAACAATACCCTTGCTGATCAAACCCCTAGGACCATAAGCGTCTATTCCATCTTGTCGGCCCTACTTTGGTGCCAATTATGGCGCATTTTTTATATCACGTTAGTCGTTACTATGTCTGCATCCAGCTATGTATTTATTTACTTAATCTATTTTGCAAAATATGAAACAAAAATAGATTTATCAAACATGATTTAGTATTCTGAGTATACAGTTTTAGTCATTTATTATTACCCATACTGCTTTTTTAAAATGACTAAAGATCACCATAGTAATGTTTAAACCTAATGATTTAAAGCAAAGATTGTTAGGTTATGACTCTATAGTTGAGTCCCATATCGATTGTATACCAATTCTTTTATCTTTATAAACTTATAAACAATAGTTGTGAATGTCATTGTAATCATCCCAAAATGTTCAGTTTATCTATTTTTCAAGAACGATCTTTTCGACACGTATATGAAGTAAATATTATTTACTTTTAATTTTGGTTCCAATAAGGTGTGCATGGGCAACATAAGACAAATAATGAAAGTATTCATCCTTTGAACTTCTTTATATTGATCTCCCAAAGCGCCTAACTTTTTCACTCTTTCCAATCCAGCACCATCATTAAAACTTAGCTAAATATCAAATTGATCAGTATAAAATTAAGTAATTTACTTGAGAATTTCATCCTAAGGAAGAATCTCAATAAAAAACATGATTTACATATTTGTGACAAAACAAACCTTTGCTGGCTAAAATTGGTCATTTGTGAAAGTTTTTGTGGTCAAATTTTAACCACATTATTGTCACGTCTAAATTAATTTACCCCTAACAAATTATCATGAAATCTGTGCTTCTTTTTTAGTTAAAAAAAATGTACAAGTCTCTAGAATATATATATATATATATATATAAATATTTTAATTTAATTTTCCTTAAGGTGTTAAATCGGCGCTTCATATATTAAATAGGCATGATACGACATTAAATGGACGAACTATATACAACTTTTGAACGGTGAGCATATTAAGGACACAATAATGACATGACATTATTTTTATTTTGTTATGTAGTTTTTATATAATTTTTATTATGGAACTTATAATGTACTATTTTTAAGGAACAAGATTATATCACACTTTGATGTTGTAGGATGTTTTCAATGTTATGCTTTGTTTTGTTATAAGAATATTTTTGTGGTGGTCAATATTTTTTGCTTATTTGTCATTTTACTATTGGGCATGAGAAGCGCACTTCAAGAGAAAATTGAGCAAATTTAGCGAGATATGATTTTTGAGAAGTAAATTACAGCAATACAGCCACTAATTTTCCTAGTTTAAATTAAGAAAATTTTCGTGATCTCGAGGAAGTTCCAGAGAGAAAACAAATGTTCATGAAGCTATATTGCATGATGCTTCAAGTGATTCTGTTACTTTTGCATTTTCTTGATGGTTTATGAATCACACAATATTTCGCATTTCTTGGAGCTGCTCGTTGCCATTAAACAAATTAGATATGTCTTTTCTAATTCCTGTTTCCCTAATTATAATATGTCGTAGAAATTACAAACTCACAAGTAGCATGGATTTTCAGTGGATGTGGTATGGTATCTCAATTAATATGAAATTTTGATTTACATAGCATGATATGATCGAGGACACCAAAGAGATCAATTATTTATTTATTTATTTTTTGGGTCTAACATTGACTTCTTGCATTCGTAATAGGTCTTCTTTTTATTACTTGATTTTTAGAAAAACTGTTTTGAAGATCCCAACTTTTTTATCTTTTGACAAAAATCTCCTGCTTCTACTTCTTTTTTTCTTTTTTTGGGAACATGTTTCTAATTATTTGATAGGTTATTAATGTTACTATTTTTTTTCCTGATTGCGCATAATAATTTAGCAAGACGAGGGCTAGTGAAATGAGATGAGAAAAGCTCTCTTTGTTTTCCACTTAAAACATGCATGCATGCGTAGATGTCCTCTCCTCGCAATGGTAAGATTAAGAGGTACGACCGTACACAAAGACCAAACATCCTCGGGGAAACTACCAGGTTGTTTCCTCAACTGTCGGGTGCTTAATTAACTAACTATTGGGTTGCCCAGAAAGGTAATATTAATAGTTTCTTATTATAGAGTACTTGTTGATTGTATGAGAATCAACCATTCAAGACCAACACTACTTGAGGGCACATGTTAGATCTAGCTACTATAAAAATCATTAATCATAACATATATATATATATATATATGCACACATATAAGAGCAATTATTATTTGCGCCCAAACACACTCGTTGATCAGCACGCAAAAAGCTTGTGATTACTTCATCTTGATTCTTTATAATGGACCTATTAGTACAGTTGCTTTAAGGTATGAATTACGCTCTTCATCTTTTAACTTTCGCATATTGCACCTCCACGTATTCAACTTACATTTTTCTTCAGAAGTTGTTGAAACTGGAAATTTTTTTTTTCTTTTAATTCTTTCAAACCCTCCCTCACGCTTATTTTGATCATGGGCCATTACGATTGTTTCTGTTTGTTTGTTGAGTCTTTGTTTTTACAGCAAATTTTCTATTTTCTTTTTATAATAATGAACAATCCTTGTGATTTAGGCCGATGATTTATTCAGGGTAAGTAGGTGCCAACATTGTCAAAACGTGCTATCTAGTTCTTCTCGTGCCCGTTATTACTGACATTTATTCCCATATATAAAGGAGTAGATGATTGATGTTTTTCTTTTTTGTGTGTTAAACCCAGATAGACACAACTTTCTTGACATGGGGATCAAAATTCTTCTGTTTTCTCTGTGTATGGTGACCTGGTCAGGCTCTTCAGCTCTAGTGAAAACCAAAGCCGATGATGGGCTATTGAGAATTAGTCTAAAGAAGCAAGCTTTAAACCTCAACAGAATGAGAGCTGCAAGAATCACTAGAGAAGGAGTTCAATATCCTCCTCCTTTCAATGATATGAAGGCAGTCATATATTTGAAAACTTATTTAGACACCCAATATTTTGGAGAGATTGGTATTGGTTCACCCCCACAGACCATGACTGTTGTCTTTGACACTGGCAGCTCAAATCTGTGGGTCCCATCTTCAAGCTGCATTTTTTCTGTAAGTACATGAGTAATAAATCATTAAGGTGTTGTAATACTGATTGTTTCGCAATCTTAAGCACATTTGTGAAATGACTCTTGTGCAGATTCCTTGCTATTTTCATTCAAAATTCAGAGCAAGACTTTCCAGTACCTATACCAAAATCGGTACTAGTTTCCTCTGACTAATGCTTTACTTATTGTCATAAAAAACAACTTCCAATATGTGTTAATAAGCTCAACTGAAATTTTGTTGTTTTTTAAATTTATTTAGGAATCCCTTGTAAAATTCCTTATGGCTCTAGATCAATATCTGGCTTCTTCAGCCAGGATCATGTCAAAGTTGGGGATGTTGTCATCAAAGATCAAGTGGGTTTCTCTTTTATAAATTTTTAAACTTAATTTGGTTTTCCTTTGAATTGATGCTTTATCTTGCTCCCTTCTTTTCTTCAGGAATTTGTTGAGATTACGTGGGAAGGTTTTTTGTCATTCTTAGCTGCAAAGTTTGATGGTGTTCTTGGACTTGGATTTCAGGATATTGCGGTTGACCAAGCCACTCCTGTGTGGTATTATCTTGAACTGCAAATTTGTTACTCAATTCCTTTGTATGCATTTAATATGTCATTGCAGTTTTTGATTGACCTTAATTAGTGAAGCGTTAAAAAAAAAAAAAAAAAAAAAACAGGTGGAAGAGTACTTATCATTTTTCTCTTCACCCTTTATTGTCTTGAACACGAAGCCTTTTTACTTTTATATTTATATATATAGGTATAACATGGTGAAACAAGGCCATATGGCACAAAAAGTATTCTCTTTTTGGATAAATAGAGATCCAATGTCAAAACTGGGAGGTGAGATTGTATTTGGAGGTATTGATTGGAGGCGCTTCACCGGTGACCACACTTACTTCCCGGTTACTCGAAAGGGTTACTGGCAGGTACTAGTTTTCCATGAACTGTTTTGTTGGTCCTTTAATAGCTTCTTCTCCACAAATTGCTTGACATTGTTGTTATTTATTTGCTATGTTCACACTGCCAGATTCATATGGGAGATGTTCTTGTTGCTGGCAAGTCTACAGGTCATATCGCCTTTTGGTTTTCATAAGGATATCTTCTTTCTGTCCAAATTGCTGTGGTTAATGGATTTATGCAGAAAGATTGTAAAACACTGCATAAATGTTGTAGATGTTCTTCCCTTAAGCAAATGTTTGTTCCTACACCGTCTTGAAGCCGCGGAAAAGATTAATTTAGAAAAGTTCATGATAATATTATGTGGTTTTTATTTGGTGAAACTAGTGTTAGAGAGGGAAAGAGAGAGAGGAGTGTTTTTCTTTCTCACCTATTCCTGTGTTTTCGTGCAAAATAAGAGAACCAACTGTTTGGCGGGGTCCACTTCAAATCCTTAAAACTAATTCACAAGGACATTTTAGTATCGTTAATTGAATATCAGAAAGATAATGGGATTGTTTCCTTTTTCAATTTCAAAACATTAGCAAACATACTTTTAATGTTTAACTTGGAAATAGGAGACTAGCCAAATGCCTTCAGTTCAATATTTACTCCATTCACTAACAGATAAATAGTAACAGCATCAAAAGCAAAAATTTGAACTTTCAGGGCTGTGCGTTACCGGATGTGCTGCCATTATCGATTCGGGCACAACCTTCCTCGCCGGTCCAAGTGTAAGAAGTCGGGCTCATACTTCAAATGTTATCATTACCTTGTTTTTTAATTTTATTTTATTTCTGTAGACTCTTATCCTTCACTGGAAAATGCTATACATCCTTGACTAGATTTACTTTTCAGGCGATTGTCGCTCAAATCAACCACGCCATTGGAGCTGAAGGATTTGTGAGCCTGGAATGTAAAAGTGTGGTTACCAACTATGGGAATTTGATATGGGAATACTTGGTATCAGGGGTATGTATGTAGTTTCACTTCAATCTTTTTTTTTTTTTGGGCGTTCCTTATGATCATCATATTTACCTTAAGAACGAAATGTATTTTTGTTATCATTTTCCATGTCTGCAGTTAAGACCTGAGGTAATCTGTGTGGATATTGGCCTCTGTGTGTATAATGGATCACAATATATGAGGTCACGAACTTTTCCTTCTCTCTCTCTATGTATATATTTCTTCTTCATTGGTTTTTGATCCCAATAATCATACCGAGACTCAAAAACTTTAATTTTATGCAGCAAAAACATAGAGACAGTGGTTCAAAATGGAACTGGAGAGAGTCCATTTAACAAAGAGACTGCTTTATGTACTTTCTGTGAGATGATTGTTTTCTGGTTTCAAGTACAGCTTAAACAAAAAAAGGCAAAAGATAAAGTGTTTACATTTGCAAACGAGGTGGGTGAGCTCCGTCCTATAGTTTAAATCTTTAACTTCTCCATCGTCACTAAAAATCCTCTCTCTCTCTCTCTCTCCCTTTTTCTTGTCGTTGAAGGTATGTGAGAGACTTCCAAATCCACTAGGAAAGCCGTTTATCAACTGCGATTACATCGGAAGCCTGCCAGATGTGTCGTTCACAATTGGAAACAAGACCTTCTCCCTCTCTCCTGAACAGGTGTGAATTTTATTATTATTACTACTATCATTTTGTTCAGCAAAGCATTTGTTACTTCTTAGTGGCCTAAAGCTCTATATCTTGATTTCCATTGACATTTGCAGTACGTACTTAGAGTCGAAGAAGGCGGTAAATCTTTCTGCATTAGCGGGTTTATTTCTTTGGATGTGCCTCCTCCACAAGGTCCCCTATGGTAAGTTATTACCAGTCAAGTCTAAGTATGTGTATTAATGCACCAATTCACCTAGAGATGCCAATTCTACTGCAGTGAGTGGAAACCAGACAGGAGAATCTTTTTCTCCCCAGGGGGTTAAAACACCAATACTCATAAAACAGTAGGCCCTAATCTAGTATATAGTGTACTTTTTAGACTGGGACCTACTGTTTTGTGAGTAACAGGTTTTAGCCTCATTGGTTAAGTAGGAGCACTCAATTAGAAAACGAGTAGTAGTTCACATCATGAACATTTTCATAGTGAATATCATGAATGCACGTGTCGAAAGTTTTGTGGGATTCTGTATAATTGAGATTACACACATGTATGTATTTTCATGTTGCTTCATCAAAGTATTTATTCAGACTGCGATACTTGTGCCTCCAGATTTATCAGTGCATAATAAATCACTACTTTCTAAGCTTCATGGATGAAGTCACAGCATTCGCCTCTATTTGCAGGGTCCTTGGAGATCTGTTCTTGGGAGCATACCATACGGTTTTCGACTTTGGAAACCTCCAAGTAGGATTCGCAAAAGCCGTATAATAATTCTTGAAGATCCCACCTTTCCGGCATAATACCACTTGGGTTAACACTAAGCCGAGCTATGGAGGTTGTAAATAGTTGTAAAGATACAATGGAAGAAAGGCAAAAGCCTCACCGGGTTATGCACAGAATAAGTGGCCTAATGACCTCCAAGTAAAGCTACAATAAATGGCCTTTTATGTAGAAAATAGCTGATGTTGGTTTTCACTAATTATATGGAAAATGATGAATAGTTACTGAACATTTTAGCTCTTTAGGATTTTATTTATTTATGCTATAAGCTTTAAAGAAAAAAAACACAGCTATTGGTATTATGATCAAGTTTTCAAGGTTAAAAAGTGTGTGAGACATTTTTTACAGAACTTGCAAACAAGAAAGTTTCAGAGCTAATCAAGTCAAACATAACAAAAGACACAACTGAAATTCAATACATTTGGAACTTTGCCTTTGTTTTCTCAAAGACCTGCTCTGCAAATATGGCTGCATTGCCATCTGCTCTTTTGATCTCCAGGTGAGCCTTTTGATAGAAGCCAGTGCCCCGTAATGCATCTGCAATGAAGTCGTCAAACCCGATAGCTATTGCCGCTTCAGCCTTGGCTCCATAAACCAATCTCTGTTTGGCATGAAAAAAGCACATGATGTTAAATATTAACCTCTACAACTTAACAGATTACTTTATAGAGAAAAGGAAGAACGAGCAGGGTAATTTCAACTTTTAACCTTAATTCTTGAAAGGTGGATGGCGCCAAAGCACATAGGACAAGGCTCACAGGAGGCATAAATTTCACAATCTGAAAGCTTAAACCTTTTCAGTTTCTTACATGCCTAGAATAGAGAAATCATTGTCTCAAAGTTAGACAAACATTGAAAAACCACAATCAATATCCATATTCACGATTCACTATTCAAACTTCTGGTTAAGCAATTTTCTCTCCTAGTGATTTTTTTTCCCTTTGTAGAATAAGGAATTTACACATCAAAGATCACCCAACGAAGTCTTGACCAACCCCAACAAATGTAAACAGTCCCATTGCTCAAACGAGTCTCATCATGTCTAAATTTATTGCTAAGCCAGGCCCCTGATAGTGACGTAGAACCGTAAGGAAAGAGTGAAAAGAACCCCATCAAGGGGTGAAATAGAACATGGACTGTAAGCTCCCAAGCAGTGGGCGGTGCCTCGGCTCTGACTGCGTGCCTATGAAGATTGAACCGGCGCAAAGGAGAGGTGATTTGACAAGTAGTCCGGCCAAAATTTTTTTTTTGGCAAATGACTTCTTTTTTTTTTTTTTTTTTTGTGACATCAAAAAACTAATTTTTGGACGTCAAAATAGTTTCAGTTTTTTTTGTTTTTACCTTGTTAGATTCCTCTCTTCGATACAGTCCTTTTTTTCTGTGAAAAAAGTTAGAGCAGTTTTGGTGCTAAAAAAAAAACATTTTTTTAATGAAAAAAAAAGAGATTATTCACTTAATTTCAAATTTTCTTTAACTCTTTTTTTCAAATTTTTCCCGCAAGGGGAATATGAGTGATCTTATTTAATTCTCTGGGTAACAACTTCATTACTGACAAAGCAGTAAAATCCTAGTACTAGGGTATTTAGCATGATAATTAAAATTATTGGTTAAAACTGTAAACATTACAACAATATTTTTTTTGTATAGTTTATGAGAGTTTTACATTGTTTTTAACTAAAAAGTTAATTAAAATTAACTAATACTAAACACTGATGCCACAGTTTTTTGAGTATTGTGGTTTTACTTTTAACCATGGATGAAAATAATTTTTGAAAGAATATTTATAAAGTGAGGAAAAAGGAAAGCGCACCGGTACCTCTCTGATGGCAGTAACCTCAGCGTGGACAGTGGGATCAGTGCAGGTGAGAACCATGTTGTGACAACTAACAACCACTTGATCATTCCTCACAACAACCGCTCCAAAAGGCCCTCCATCTCCACTTTCAACTCCTTTGTATGCCTCTTCCACTGCCTTTCTAAGGAATTTGTAGTCTCTATCCTGTACAGCTGGAAATAGAATCCACAAACCCAATATAATATTGTTTAATATTATTCGCCAAACACAAAACAAAACAAACTTGTTACCAGTGGTAGTCTGGTCTCTTACCTTGTTGATGACCAGCAAATGCAGAAGCTACAGAAACAGTTCCACCCTTGGCTTCCACAACTGCTACCGTTCACAGAGAAACCCCGCGGAATTGTTAATTTTCAAATAATCATAAAAACAAAATACAGGTTATATGGTTTCATCATGAGTATATTGAGTAAGATTAATCACAGAGGAAGAATAGAGAGAGAGAGGGTATTTACCGTTAGATTCCAAATGAGCTCCAACAAGATTGGACTAGTATCAAATTTCCGCAAACCCCCCGAAAAAAAGAGAGACAATGTTGTCAAAGAACAAATAACACGACCAGACCGCTGTGATTTTGAGGCTCTTTTCTCTAGAGACGGTGTTTGTGTTTTTTGAACGGTTTGAAACAAATAGCACGTACGCCTTTAAAAGCATTTCACGTTCATACAAAGTCGATAATAAATAAAAATAAACTCAAGTGGGGCTGCTTCGTTGCTTCTTCTCCACCCCCTTATTTGACTCCTTTTTATTTATTTATTTACTAGGCAATAAAAAAAAAAAGGGACTCTGATCTGATCCGAGTCATGAACTGTTGGAATTAAAATAGGAAACGCAGCGGAAGAGGCGGATCGTTGATAAATAAAAATTTTCTAAAAACTTTGTTCATCGGGAATAGATATATAATTTTAATTAATAATAGAAAGCTTTAGTAATTTTATAAACCTTTTGAAGACTATTAGGGTATCCTAGCTTTCCTCTTTGACACCACGATCTTTCAATCCAGGCCTTCACACCAATGGAAAGACAAGTAGGCGTCAAACTGCAAGAATAAATTTTCCTCACTTTTTTTTTCAAAGAAAAACTTCTCTCAGAGTACTTTGTAAAAGTTACATGAATAAAAAAAAAACTCTTTTGAGATAAAAGTTATCTCTCCCTATTTATATCTAAGCAATTAGTTATTTTTTAATTGACTTTTTAATATGAAAATAATCACCATATCACACATATGAGAAAAAGATATATATATTACAGGGTTGTAACCTTTTAACTTTCCCTTTCCTCCTTCTTCTTCTTTTTCTTTTTTTTTAATTAAAAAAACGAATCAGTTACCTGATTCATTCTTTATTTATATATATATATATATAAAGTGAAAAGGTGAAACGTAATGATACGTTTCCGTTTGAATTTTTCTTTTCTTTTCCTTTTTTTTTTAACGAATTAGAAAGTGATTCGTTTCATATATATATATATATATATATATATATATATAAAAAGTAAAACTTACGTTTACGTGAAACGTAAACTTTACTTTCCTTTTTTTTTTTTTTTATATAATATATATATATATATTAATATATTATAAAAACTTATAAAAAAG